>WNGS01164079.1:0-11174 GCA_020271785.1 Procambarus virginalis
GAGAGTACATATCACCAATTATGTAGTCGTTTCAATCTATTCCGTGAGCAGATTTCCTCCTGAGGACTGGTTAATTGTCTGATTGGTCTAGTCAACGAGGCTGTCAGATGCCGCTGTAAGAAGCCTATCCTTGTAAACACAGCCTGGCTTGATTAGGTGTCTTTGAATCACACACACAGATCACACTAGCGTGATGCATCAAATAAACAAATCCACAAGGGCCGTGACGAGGATTCGAACTGCATCCGGGAGCATCCCAGACACTGCCTTAATCGACTGAGCTACGACAGGGTAAAAGTAACTGTCGTAGCTCAGTCGATTAATTAAGGCAGTGTATGGGATGCTCCCGGACGCAGGTTCGAATCCTCGTCACGGCCCTTGTGGAGTTGTCTTTTGAATGTGTTAGGTGTTGTTCATTTATAAACATCAATGATTTAACCACTCCTTTCATGCACCACTACTCAGTACCTACGGTACTAATTGAGTGGGTGCGTGTGGTATGTACTACCCGTTCTTCCACCACGGTGGCCGTTACTGGCACAGAACAACAGAAACTGTGTTGTGTGGGTGGGTGCAGGGTTGGCACCTACCCGCCCGTGAGCGGCTAACCCCATTATTTCCTCGTGTTGGCGCAATCCATGTTGTGAGGAGCCAGTGGCCGAAAACGTGTAGCATCAGTTCACACGGGAGCTCCGTAAGGCCGCTGTCCCCCCTTCCATGTAATTACGGCTCTCTCAGCCCAACCTGTTTCTTCCCCCTCCCTCTCTCCCTCACCACTCTGTGTGTGTACTCACCTAGTTGTGCTTGCGGGGGGTGGAGCTCTGCTCTTTGGTCCCGCCTCTCACCGTCAATCAACAACGTGTCAGTTTCCTGAGCCTAAGGCGCTCAATCATATCTACACTTGAAAACTGTGTTTTAGAAGCCGTCAGTGTCTTCTTCCATACTGCGCCCATGAGGTCAGCCAGGTCTTGTGGGTCTTCCATTTTTTCTTGTGCTCCTCGTCATCTTCGTCAAGGAATGTGTGTACAAGGTGGGTGAGGCTGGGGTTAACCGATCCCAAGAGCTGTCTGTTCTTACGCCAGAAAGCTCCGGCTCCCTGGTTAATACCTGGTTGATGGGGTTCTGGGAGTTCTTCTACTCCCCAAGCCCGGCCCGAGGCCAGGCTCGACTTGTGAGAGTTTGATCCACCAGGCTGTTGCTTGGAGCGGCCCGCAGAGCCACATACCCACCACAGCCCGGCTGATCCGGGACTTCTCTTAGGAAACAGTCCAGTTTTCTCTTGAAGATGTCCACGGTTGTTCCGGCAATATTTCTTATAGTCGCTGGGAGGACGTTGAACAACCGCGGACCTCTGATGTTTATACAGTGTTCTCTGATTGTGCCTATGGCACCTCTGCTCTTCACTGGTTCAATCTTGCATTTTCTTCCATATCGTTCACTCCAGTACGTTGTTATTTTACTGTGTAGATTTGGGACCTGGCCCTCCAGTATTTTCCACGTGTATATTATTTGGTATCTCTCTCGTCTCCTTTCTAGAGAGTACATTTGGAGAGCTTTGAGACGATCCCAATAATTTAGGTGCTTTATCTCGTCTATGCGTGCCGTATATGTTCTCTGTATTCCCTCTATTTCAGCAATCTCTCCTGCTCTGAAGGGGGAAGTGAGTACTGAGCAGTATTCGAGACGGGACAACACAAGTGACTTGAAGAGTACAACCATTGTGATGGGATCCCTGGATTTGAAAGTTCTAGTAATCCATCCGATCATTTTTCTGGCTGATGCGATATTTGCTTGGTTATGCTCCCTAAACGTTAGATCGTCGGACATCATTATTCCCAAATCCTTGACATGCTGTTTTTCTACTATGGGAAGATTTGATTGTGTTTTGTACCCTGTATTATGTTTCAGATTCTCATTTTTGCCGTACCCGAGTACCTGAAATTTATCACTGTTAAACATCATATTATTTTCTGCTGCCCAATCGAAAACTTTGTTGACATCTGTTTGTAGTTTTTCAATGTCTTCAGCAGAGGTAATTTTCATGCTGATTTTTGTGTCATCTGCGAAGGATGACACGAAGCTGTGACGTGTATTTTTGTCTATATCAGATATGAGAATAAGGAACAGTAGCGGTGCAAGGACTGTACCTTGAGGTACAGAGCTTTTAACATCGTACTTTGTACCTTTTGTACTGGTTGGCCTGCCTCACAAGGGTTCCCCATATGTGGCTCTTGTGAGCCACCGTAAGATCTATGGTTTCGATTTCATTTCAAATTACGTCCAAATTTGGCCATATCGCGCATACGAGCCAAAAGTGACGTTATTTTAAGAGGACGGGTTGAACTGGTGGAGGTTGTGTCGTAATCCCCCCCCTCACGCCGGCCCCCCACCCTCATCTGTGCGTGGCAACGGGGGGGGGGGCGGTTGCAACAGGCTGATAAAAAAAATATTAATGGATGAACTGTCTAGAGAAGACCGATGGGCCGTTGTTATTCTTTACCTGGAGTAGTGCAAGTCGGGGTGAGTGTGGCGGGCTGGCCCTCACAAACTTAAGTTTGTTTCTACTATCGGCAATATATATATATATATATATATATATATATATATATATATATATATATATATATATATATATATATATATATATATATATATATATATATATATTATATATATATATATTATATATATATTATATATATATTATATATATAATGTACTCGCTTGCGTGGGTTGAGCTTTGGCTCTGTGATCCCGCCTCTCGACTGTCCAGATCCTAGAGCCTATTGTACTCTTGTCATATCTACATTTGAAACGGTGCATGGAGTCTGCCTCCACCACATCACTGCCTAAAGACTTTTATGTATGTAAAATGTGTGTGTGTGTCAAGCGAGGTTAGTAGTGCCTGTTTATAGGTAAATGACAAATTAGGACACATTCCGACGTTGGCTCACATATGACATTTGCTTTCAAGTATTGAACTTCCTGCAAGACTAGATTGCCTTCACAGGCTGACCTCAATCCCCGGGACGAGGCTAAGCGTTAAGTTACTCACGTTGTTACATATTGCATCTGCGGTCCTTGCGTTGTTGTGGTGCCTTGTGGCAGCAGCATGGCGGCTTCTGGGGGAGTGTGAGTCTTGGGTGGTTGACTTGGGACTGTTGGCGGCCGGGAGCTATGTCTTGGTCTTTGGGTTACATGTTGTGCGCATTGAGATTGTTATTATCAATACAGACGTATTAATAATACGTCTGTTATCAATACAGACGTATTAATAATACGTCTGTCCGTCTGTGTAGATCTCATGTTCTCTATCTTTTCTCTCTCTCATACTTTTCTCATCCTTGTTTTCTGCATGTAAATGTCAAGGAAAAAAATGAATATGTTAATGTGGAGAAAGGCGCTTTTGGCTCACCAGGAGCTGGATGACTTCACTCATTTTGCAGCTCCTAAAGTTACTGCATCCCACTATCTCCTCTGACCCTCCTCCCCCTCTAGTGCCGGTATGACCAGGACTCGTGTGTGGGGGGGGCGGGGTGAGTGTTGATGGCACAGGTGGTGGTGGTGGATGGATGGACGGAGAAGGGACGGTGTTGGTAGATGTAGGATGAGTGCGTGTTGGAGCTTAGCCAGACCATCACCTGTCCCACCTTGTTGCTAGACGCTGCCGACGCTCCCCTGGTGTGGCGTGCCTGGTGGTGCCCGTGATCGCTTCCTCCGATTCGCTGTCTCTGGGGGTGGTTCGGAGGCCTAGCTGGCTGCGTCGCGCGTGTCTCTGCCAGCTGGCTGCGTCGCGCGTGTCTCTGCCAGCTGGCTGCGTCGCGCGTGTCTCTGCCAGCTGGCTGCGTCGCGCGTGTCTGCCAGCTGGCTGCGTCCCGTGTGTGTGCCAGCTGGCTGCGTCACTCTCCTCCCAAAATGTTCAGCTACAGCTCAATACATGTAGGATTAGGGTAGTTCCCTTTATGGTGTGTGTGTGTGTGGGGGGGGGGGAGGGGGGTTATCGACCTATTTGTGCTGGCAGGGTATAGCTCCAGTTCGGTGGCCTAATGCCATGGGTTTTGTCATATCCATTTCATTCCACTTCATCAATTTACTTCCCCTTAATCTCTCTTTTTGCCATTTTTTACTCATTTAATATTAAATATTCATCAGTGTCTCTGCGACCTGTTACCGCCCAAGTCAAGCAGTGGCGGCCACTGTTCTCACCTCATTGTACTCGCCTAATTGTGCTTGCGGGGGTTGAGCTCTGGCTCTTTGGTCCCGCCTCTCCACTGTCAATCAAGTTTACCTTGGGCTGTGTTTACCTTGTCTCTGCTCATGGGGATCCTGTCACGATCAAGTCTGCATTTTGAAGAATTGGTCTGGCGTATGTGGTGCCCAGCACTCTCAGTGACTCCTCTGTTGTTTGTTGTTGTTTTAGATTCAGCAACTCGAACAAATAGTTGCAAGTAGCACGGGCTATGGTGAGCCCGTAGTGGACTTACCTGGCACAGGAGCGGGGCTGTAACTGGGAGTGACTCCTAGTTCAGGGGAGGAGTTTATGTACTACCAGTGTTCATCAGCCTTGCATACACCACTATATAACCTGAGCTTGTAAAAGTATCTTAATCACCTTCACTGGTAAGTGCTTAATAACACACTAGTTTCTCTATCAGCGTAGGTTTTCTCAGCGTTTCTCTGAGTAGCAGAACCATAAATATGTGTATGTGTATATAATGTATATATGTGTGTGTGCGTATATATATATATGTATAAAGTATATGTGGAAGCTGAACAAAATTACATTTCACCTCTGTAAATGCACATCAATGACACTATGTAAAGGACACATCGACCACTTTATGTAGGGCAGACGTAACTCTGTGTATCTATATATTTATGTCTGTAGGCATTTTAAAAGCATTACAATAACCTGTGGTTGATTGTTCCATAAATCCCTACACTATATGTTTTAACAAATCTCTCACCCTGTCCATGGGGGACAGAAGAAAATGTATATATGCTGGTTAGCATTGTAAATGTGTGGCCACGTCTGTGGTAGATAATAATAATATATAATAATAATAATAATAATAATAATAATAATAATAATAGTTTATCATGTTTAATATCTTCGGTCAGAAACTGTGTATAGAACAATTTCCCGGGTAACATAAGTGGGATCGCTGTAGTGTTTCGAGCGTAGCTTAGACATGGATGAGTTTAGGTGGATATAACTAGGAGCTGCCTCCTATGGACCAATAGGCTTTCTGCAGTTTTCATTATTGTTATGGTATTTATATACATTCCCAAAACGATATGCTGTGACTGGCCTTCTCTTCCCGGAACCGATTTTTATTACTCTGCAGTTAGTGAGATTGAATTCTAGTGGCCACTTGTCTTGCCGTTGCTAGGTGTTAAAATCCTCTTGCAGTTTCGTTAGTTTTTGTCCGTTCTAACCAGTGTTTCGTTACTTGTGAACAATAACGTCAAATCTTCCCCTCCCTCCCTTTCCCTTTGAAATAGTTCGCGTATATCCGAAATAGGAATAGGTTAGGGAGGGTGGTTGAGGCAAGATTAGGGATAGATAACAGTAAAGAATGACACAAAGGATATTGCGATGATTGGGAGCTAGACAACTGATGATAGGTGTTTGGTGAGAGGGGTAGAGGGGGGGGGGGAGGTACGATGGTACCGCGTGTTCCCAGGGATGGGAGAAGAGGTACGATGGTACCTCACGGGAGGTACAAAAAACAAGTTGTACCGCGTATATCATTCTTACTGAACGTACCAAATTCGATGTTATTGATTGCGTCACTTTACAATGACCATTGACGCTATTAACACGTTTATTAACGGTGAATATATATTGTTTACAGTGGTTACTGGGGAAGGGGGGGGCGGCGTTGTGATCCTTGACACCCCAAGGCCACGTGCTGCTGCGTCAGAGGGGGGGGGGAGGGAGGGTCGTTCGCGTGCCTTTTACGCAAGGCTACGGAGTCACGGCCCTAGTTGTAACGGTCGTTGTCACAAAAGTTACAGCCCCGCTCCTGTGCCAGGCAAGTAAAGTCCACTACGGGCTCACCACTACGGGCTCACCATAGCCCGTGATACTTGGAATATTTTTGTTCCAAGTAGCGAATCTTAAACAACAACAGGAGGTCGTTGTAAGTTGTCGTGGTAGTTGTGACGGTTGTAAGTCGTCGTAAATTGTCGTGATAGTGAACCCATCCTCGTGTTCAGATAGTACTTCGTGTAACGGTGTGGACCTTCGTAGATATATTGACGTAATTAGAAGAGTTTGGGCTATACAGTCGGGAAAGCTAAAGCTATAACCAAATTTAAATATTCCCAAGCCTAGTATAGCACATATATATACTATACTAGGCCTCGGCGTGTATTAGGCCTAGGAGGGTTAGGTTTTATTAGCAACAAATAAAAAAAAACTTTTCCAGTTTGTCTAAATTCAGTAGTACCAAATTCTACTTTCTAATTGTCCATTACGTCAGTATATCTACGATGGTCCATATCGTTACTATAAACACAGTTGGACTGTAACGAGTAGTCGTACTGGTAGTCAGTAACGAGCGTAGTTATCAGAAGCAAGTCACCGGCGTAATTGTGGCCAAGATGGTCGTTAGTGGAACTGGGGTCAGGTGCGATAACTGTGAACCTCTCATGAGCCACAATCTGCGTTGACCAAAGTCGTCCAACGACAATTTAGTCCCCAAGATAGTGATGACGGCATTGAAGGGCAATGTCACATCTTGTGTACAGGTGTAAATATATTTGTAATTATATTATGTTGGAGTGACCTTTGCTGTGTAGCAGAAGTGTGCGTAGGAGCACCATTAATGATGGGGCGCCCATCGCGGTGATCTCATGACTAGCGCATATTACTTACTGATGAACGGCCATTTTGTCCAGGCTAACTAATTATTAATTAGCAATCTTGAGAGAGTTTATTCACCTATTTGTGCCTGCAGGATCGAGATATTAGCTTTTGAATCCCCCCCCCCCTTCTTTCTAAACATCGCTTCTCTAATATACCGAAAATCTGTATCTCTCGAAATTCTTTTTATCATATCTACTATATATTACGCGTGCACATCCTCAAGATGCATCCCACAACAGCTGTCAGTCCTAGGTACTTACAGCAAGGTAAACATGTCTATGTTATAGATTCAGCTACTCTGAACAACTTCCTAGTAGCACTATGGTGAGCCCGTAAAATGTGTGTAAGAAAACACTGCTCAAATAGTCTATCCTGGCTGGAGATTGAACCCGGTGTCTGTGGATGCGAGTCGGTGATATTCACCGCTAAACACCTGCATATACCTGCGTGGGAGGCAGCGACGTCGTGCCCTAGAGCGGGACGCCCCTGGGGGTTGGGTGGGACCGTCGCTGCCTCCCCCCCACGCTAATGACGTGCCCCGGGACTCTGGTGAGAGCCGTCGTGCTCCTCGCGCCAACAGTACCGTCGCATAATGACTCTCCCAGAGGCATCGGGAGTCTCCACGGGGCCAGGTACCGTCACAGCCTTCCGCGGCGCCGCCCGCCTGCCTGCCTCTACCGTCGCCAGGTACCACGGTTCCTCCTGGTACCGTCCTGGGACTGCATGGTACTGCTGGCGTGGCCTGCCAGTCCTTTGACAGTCGGCTCTCCAAGGCCACGCGGCTAGCCACATTTGGCTCTCATACACATGCAAGCAAGCAAGCAAGCGTACACACGTGAGCGTGTCTTTCAACCCCAGCAAGCACAAATAGGTGAGGAGTACACACGGTGGTGGGGCGAGGGGGGACATGATAAAGGCATACAAAATCTGTACAATACTCCAATACAAAACTAAACAGATAACCGATGTACAAAAATAGAAACGGCGTGTAACTGGGACATAAATGAAAACTTGATTATTATTATTAACATCTTTATTGACAAAATTAATTACAATTTTGCGTAATCTGAGGATTTCGATTGTCTTATTAAAGTGAGGATAATGCTGGTATTCACTGTCACGCAGGACAGAGAAAAACTTGAGAGCACAAATGAGACAGGAATGAATTTTCCATACTAGGCTGTAGAACAAAAAATGAAAAAGGGGACAAAAACGGATATGGCTGACACGCACACTATACAAAGTTCCAATGGCAAACTGCTCTAAAAATACATTAAAGAACAGTCATTGCTTTAGAACTGAAGGTGTATGCGATGGGTGTACGGTGGTGGTGAGTAGGGAGGCATACAGGGTTAAACCTCGCTTGTAATATCGTTAAGTACCGATAGTACTTTTACTGGAGTACCGATAGGCAACTACTGAAAGCATCTTGAGGTTATCTTGAGATGATTTCGGGGCTTTTTTTTTTTTAGTGTCCCCGCGGCCCGGTCCTCGACCAGGCCTCCACCCCCAGGAAGCAGCCCGTGACAGCTGACTAACACCAAGGTACCTATTTTACTGCTAGGTAACAGGGGCATAGGGTGAAAGAAACTATGCCCATTGTTTCTCGCCGGCGCCTGGGATCGAACCCAGGACCACAGGATCACATTGAAATAAGTTTATTGAGGGAAAATACACACAAAGGGTGAGGTAGCTCAAGCTATTCTCGCACAGGATCACAAGTCCCGCGTGCTGTCCGCTCGGCCGACCGGCTCCTAGGCTAGATGACTACACGTGAAAATCTCTCTTGGTTTAACGTACCGCGTCCAGGCTGGTCAGCCAGCTTCTCTAGTGTGAACACACGTTTCAGGTGAGGGACAGTGTCGACAACTTTCTTGCAGTCGAGTAAAATGCAGTAAGACTGTAGGCATTTTTTTCTTCTTACCATTGGGGAAGTGTAGTTAGGTCGTGGTGTTTCGACTTGCCAGCACTGTCATATGACGCTTTGAAATTACCGAGGGTTTTGGACTTGTTCGTATCGTCTATCACTCTGCAAAAGTGAACTTTTTCATGTAGTTTTTCTCCACGTTTTAGTAGTATATAGTCGCAATGACTTGGTGCTTCCCCCCCCCCCCTCCCCTGATAGTTCCCTTCCCCATGTTTGTTATCTTAGGTTGAATCTAAGACTACTTCTTCTTGAAGTTGCAGGCTTCGAGAATTCCTGTCATCTTTGGCGATTCCTCTTGCTATTTTGTATGTCGTGACCATATCACCAATTATTTTTCTATCCTCAAGCTTTGGCATATTTAACGCCTCTAGCCTCTCCTCGTAGCTCTGTTAAGTTCCTTAAGACATTTTGTTGTGTGTTTTTGTATGCAAGTGTAAGAGATAAACAGATGGACGGAGGGACGGGAATGGGCAAGGGAAGGAAGAGACGGTAGCCTGGATGGTGGACACGTCTCCTGTGCCAGGTGAGTAGGACGGGCTCGCCATAGCCCGTGCTGTTTGGAACTCGTTGTTCCCAGCAGCAGCCTCGATGGTGGTGGTGCAACCCGTCCTCGCAAATTCGTATAGTCAATATTGACTTATTAGTTACGTGCATAGGTGACATACTAAACAATAGTTCCCTTGAAAAGCTTCATTGAAAACACCGACCTTACCTAACCTACTTAGTATGTTAAAATAAGCATCTTATAGCTTCGTAATTACAATTGTTACTTAACCTATTATAGGTATAGGTTAGGTAATAATTGTAATTACGAAGCAATAAGATGCTTATCCTAACATACTAAGTAGATCAAGTAAGGTCGGTGTTTTCTATGAAGCTTTTCAAGGGAAACTATTATGTTCAGTATGTCACCTATGCACATATTAAATAAGTCAATATTGACTATACGAATTTGCGAGGACGGGTGGCGGTGGGCATAGGGTTAAAGGTGATTGTGTTGTATATAAGCAGGTGCGCGTCCCTGTAGGAGGGGGGGGACAAGAGTCTTCCCCCCTCCCCACGACCGCCGCCGGCCTGGCATGACCTCTGACCTTCAGCAGGGTCACCACTCCCGTGTCAACACCCCCTCCCCCCCCCTCCCCCGCCCGCGGTCTCTGCCACTCACCTTCGCCACACTCTCATTCATCTCTCTCTCTCTCTCTCTCAACCTTGCAACACTGCTCTCCTCTTCTCCTCAGTCTTGCAACACTGCTCTTCCCTCTCCCTCAGTCTTGCAACACTGCTCTTCTCTCCTCTCCTCCCCCTCAGTCTTGCAACACTGCTCTTCTCTCCTCTCCTCCCCTCAGTCTTGCAACACTGCTCTTCTCTCCTCTCCTCCCTCAGTCTTGCAACACTGCTCTTCTCTCCTCTCCTCTGTCTTGCAACACTGCTCTTCTCTCCCTGTCTTGCAACACTGCTCTTCTCTCCTCTGTCTTGCAACACTGCTCTTCTCTCCTCTGTCTTGCAACACTGTTCTTCTCTCTCTCTCTGTCTTGCAACACTGTTCTTCTCTCCTCTTCTTGCAACACTGCTCTTCTCTCCTCTGTCTTGCAACACTGCTCTTCTCTCCTCTGTCTTGCAACACTGCTCTTCTCTAATCTGTCTTGCAACACTGCTCTTCTCTCCTCTCCTCCCCTCAGTCTTGCAACACTGCTCTCCTCCCCCTCAGTCTTGCAACACTGCTCTTCTCTCCTCTCCTCAGTCTTGCAACACTGCTCTTCTCTCCTCTCCTCCCCTCAGTCTTGCAAACTGCTCTTCTCCTCCTCAGTCTTGCAACACTGCTCTTCTCTCTCCTCAGTCTTGCACACTGCTCTTCTCTCCTCAGTCTTGCAACACTGCTCTCCTCTCCTCAGTCTTGCAACACTGCTCTCCTCCCCTCAGTCTTGCAACACTGCTCTCCTCCCCTCTGTCTTGCAACACTGCTCTTCTCTCCTCAGTCTTGCAACACTGCTCTTCTCTCCTCAGTCTTGCAACACTGCTCTTCTCTCCTCAGTCTTGCAACACTCTCTCCTCCTCTGTCTTGCAAACTGCTTCTCTCTCCTCTCCTCTCCTCAGTCTTGCAACACTGCTCTCCTCTCCTCAGTCTTGCACACTGCTCTCCTCTCCTCAGTCTTGCAACACTGCTCTCCTCTCCTCAGTCTTGCAACACTGCTCTCCTCTCCTCAGTCTTGCAACACTGCTCTCCTCTCCTCAGTCTTGCAACACTGCTCTCCTCTCCTCAGTCTTGCAACACTGCTCTCCTCTCCTCAGTCTTGCAACACTGCTCTCCTCTCCTCAGTCTTGCAACACTGCTCTCCTCTCCTCAGTCTTGCAACACTGCTCTTCTCTCCTCCC
>WNGS01164080.1:0-10185 GCA_020271785.1 Procambarus virginalis
GGTTTTCCCACGCTCTACCTAGGTCCAGGGTGTGTTTTTTGGAAGTGATTCGTCCAGTTTTTGGTAGTAGGACGGGTGTTGTGTGGTGTAGTACCTGTGTGCTTGTTGATAATTTGTATTCCAGTCTTGTGGGTATCTCCCTTCCCCTCTGTAATCCTATAGTGGTTCCATCTGACTGTTCCTCTCTCTTATATTTTCTACTCTGTTTCTGCCTTCCTCTAAAAAATTTCCAGTAGTGTCATATTGATCATCCCGTCTATAACGCTGTGTACCTCTCACGTAGAATTCCGGACACTGAAGATTGTAGCATTTTTTGTCCCTAATTGAAAATTGACATAATTTAGGGTGAAAGTATCTACACCCTGTTTAAAAACGGCATGTACCCCCTCGCCAACATGTTCCTGCATTTTCGAGGATGCAGAAAATTGAATTTTGCTCCTAATTTTCCATATTTGATATATTCCTTTAGCGTAGAATTTGCAAATATGTTAAGTTTTTGCATTTTTCAAGGTATTTATACCTGTGCCTGTCTTGTCTGCCTCTATATTGGAGCCATCTCTGTCATTCGTCCCAATTCCTTCAAATATGCACTCTGTCTGACTGTTGCTCTCATTGTTTATATTACCTGGCTCTGCAATACTGCTGTTTTTTTGTATCACAATGCCCTCTTCCTCCACGCTACTGCTGCGGTTCTCTAAACTACCTGTTCCTGAGTTTTGGTCGTTATCCAGTGTTTTCTTTTTCCAGTTCGCATATATCACTGGTAGCTTTTCTGTGAATGATAATCTCTGTGACTCGGGAATGTTTTTCATCAGTTTAGTTATGTTCTCCAACATTAATCTGTCATCTTTGAAAACCCAGTAAATTTCTTGCCTGTTTGTGCATCCTGGAGATAATTCTGCACAGCCCAGGTGAAATCTCATGTTACAGATGCAACACTTGACGCCTACAGTACGTCTTCCCATACTTCCGAACACTCGCCACACCTCTCCATTGTCTGATGTATTATATTGTATTTGTGCTTCACTGTATGGATCACTTGTTGATGTCAGTCATTTTACTCTTTATAAAATTATATGTATATATTTATAATATTATATGTATACCGTATATTTGTAATATTATGTATGTTATTTTGTTC
Source organism: Procambarus virginalis (assembly GCA_020271785.1). Classification (NCBI taxonomy): domain Eukaryota; kingdom Metazoa; phylum Arthropoda; class Malacostraca; order Decapoda; family Cambaridae; genus Procambarus; species Procambarus virginalis. The sequence continues at coordinate 1,142 of WNGS01164080.1, forward strand.
AAACAGAAATAAGTGTTTCAAATAAGTGTTAGATACGTATATATATAATATATATATATATATATATATATATATATATATATATATATATATATATATATATATATATATATATATATATATACATATTTTTTTTAAACCTAGAAGGGGGTACCACCTCTGGTGCAAGTGTAGGGACCCATAGCCTCAGAGAAGAAATAAAGAATAATCAGAGAAGACCTTGTGGATCCTCACTGAACACTTTGATATTTTCTTCTCCTACCACCCCTATTCTTTTGGTATGTGTGTATGTTTATCTAACTTTATTTGAAATTGTCATTACACAAAAAAAGTTGCAATATTGATTACATTCAGTACAAGGCTGCTTGTCACAAGTTGAAAAGCTCCTCCAGCTCCTCAGATGGCGGGCAGGAACCATGGATGCAGTGAGCATATCCTCTCTGGATTGCCACACTAAGGCGCTGAAAAAGAAAACTGGCAGCTCTAGGGTCTCTAGTTGTTTCTATTAGCTTAGACCCCAACTCCTTCAAAAAGCTAGCAGCACTTTTACCCCAGGCACCAAATGTCTCTGAGGGAATGGGGACAAAATTGTAGTGGTGCTCAAGGTCTCTGTATTTACGTGACTTGGCCGCTTCCCGGTGATTGGCAACTCCTGCTTGAGTAGCACTGAAGTTAACATAGGTATTGGCTAAAGTTGAAACGCAAGTGTAGTCCCACACCAACTGTCTACCATTCTTCCAGGGGTTCACCGTGATTCCATCTGGGCGACCGACAGGCTCATCAGAGTTGCTGGACATTAGGTAGCGGGGCTCTCTCTCTGCTGGACAACCGGCTGTGGTAAGGCTTCTCTTAATAATGTCATTGACCTCGCCGTTTCTTGCATGCCATCCTCCTGTCCTTTGGCAGAGAAGGCCATGCCGTCCGTACCTGTCGGCCTCTGCCTCGCCGCAAATACACCGAATACAGGTGCATTCTTTCCTGTAGTCATATATTATTAAATATGACCGAAAAAGTAAGATTAATAATTCTAACACGAATTTTCTCAATATTTCTTATGTTTCTTTTCACAGTTGATGGTAATTGAAAATTCAATTCTCCAATATTCATTTTTATTTTTAGTTTGACGCGACACTTGAACGCGTTTCGTAATAACTTATAACATTTTCAAAGACTTTAGTTTTCACACACGCAGCTATAACCTGCAAACACTAAACAGAGTTCTTACTCATGCTATGATTTAAACAGCTTTCATTTTATTTTATACCCGCATTTTGGGTGAAATGATATGTTACAACAGTTTTGGACGAGGTGAACAAAACTTTCAACACAGGATAGAACACGAAACAATGGGTATTAATTGGGTAAATTGAAGGTAAAAATGGAAGTAACTGCAGAGGGCCTATTGGCCCATATTTCTTGATGCTTCTATATTGAAGCGGAGTCTTGAAGTGGGTAGAATATAGTTGTGCATTAACTAGCTGTTGACTGCTGGTGTTGACTTCTTGATGTGTAGAGCCTCACAGATGTCAAGCCGCCTGCTATCGCTGTATCTATCGATGATTTCTGTGTTGTTTGTTAAGATTTCTCTGGTGATGGTTTGGTTGTGGGAAGAGATTATATGTTCCTTAATGGAGCCCTTTTGCTTATGCATCGTTAATCGCCTGGAAAAAGATGTTATCATCCCGATTGTCTTGCCTATATACTGATTTTTTGAGGCTTGCACTCTCCAAGTGGGCATTTGAAGGCATAGACGACGTTGGTCTCTTTTGAAGCGTTCTGCTTGTGTGTGGAGAGTTTCTTATGAGTAGGCTGGCCGTTTTTTTGGTTTTATAGTAAATCGTCAGTTGTATTTTCTGATATTTGTCTGTAGGGATAACGTTTCTATTAACAATATATTTCAGGACCCTTCCTCCGTTTTGTGAGCTGTGGAAAAAAAGTTCCTGTAAAATAGTCTAATAGGGGGTATAGGTGTTGTGTTAGTTGTCTCTTCAGAGGTTGCATGGTGTTTCACCTTCCTTCTTTTGATGTCTTCAACGAAACCATTGGAGAAGCCGTTGCTGACTAGAACCTGCCTTACCCTACAGAGTTCTTCATCGACTTGCTTCCATCCTGAGCTGTGGCTGAGAGCACGGTCGACATAAGCCTTAACAACACTCCTCTTGTACCTGTCTGGGCAGTCACTGTTGGCATTTAGGCAAATTCCTATGTTTGTTTCCTTAGTGTAGACTTCAGTGTGGGATCTCCGCTCCTTTCCATGACTGTTACATCTAGAAAGGGCAGCTTCCCATCCTTCTCCATCTTGTAAGTGAAACGCAACACAGAATTCTGCTCAAATGCCTGTTTCAGCTCCGGTAGATGTCTAACTTCAGATACCTGTGTAAAAATGTCGTCAACATACCTGCAGTATATGGCCGGTTTCAAGTTCATGTCGACTAAGACCTTTTGCTTGATGGTACCCATGTAGAAGTTCGCAAACAGGACACCTAGGGGAGAACCCATGGCGACCCCATCTACTTGCTTATACATGTGCCCATCCGGGCTCAAGAAGGGTGCCTCTTTAGTACAAGCTTGGAGTAGTTTCCTTAGGAGGTTTTCTGGTATGACAAGAGGAGTACAGGCCGGATCACGATACACTCTGTCCACTATCATCCCGATTGTTTGATCCACAGGTACGTTTGGAAACAGTGATTCTACGTCCAACGAGGCTCTTATCCCTGTGGCCCGTGTTCCCCGCAGTAAGTCAACAAATTCCTTTGGAGACTTCAGGCTGAAGGTGCAAGGGACATAAGGAGTCAGCAAGCCGTTGAGTCGCTTCGCCAGTCTGTATGTGGGTGTGGGTATCTGGCTGATGATTGGCCGAAGTGGGTTTCCAGGCTTATGTGTCTTGAAATTTCCATATGCGTATCCAGGTTTATATTCTCCAATAATCTTTGGCAGGTGGAGTCTGGATTTCTTGGCGTTCACAGTTTCGATCAATTTGTTGACCTTTGCTTTCAATTCGGCTGTAGTGTCCTTCGTTACCCTTTTGAATTTAGTTTGGTCAGAGAGAATGAGGTTCATTTTCGCCAGATATTCGTCTTTTTTAAGAATGACGTATATTGGCGACTTGTCACCTCTCCTGACGACTATCTCCTTGTTCTCACGAAGGCTCTTAGCTGCCGCTTTGAGCTCGGGGGACAAGACGTTTGGGTCGCATTGTGACCACACTGATCCTTGCGATGTGTTGGCGGGAGATGTTTCCCCCCTCGAGTGTAAGGGTTGTTCTCAGCCACACCGTCAGTAATAATGGATGAGGGAAGGAAGCGATGGCATTAAATAGGGAAGAGAGAGGTGAGGAGAAGAAAATCTTAGAGGAAGAAAAAGCAAGGCAAAGAGTACGAAAGGTAAGGTGTAATAAAGAGGATAGCAATAGGAATAAGAAAGGAATCGTAAGAGAAAACAAGGGAAAGAAAAAGAATGATGGAAAGAGAAAGAGAGATAAATGGAAGGGTAAGATTATGTTGGGCCACGTTTGTTAGAACTTTTGGAGCTTTTGAGAATATACTGTGAATGGGAAGAGTGAACAGTAACAAAGCCAGAACTTCAGTTCATGTTGGGTACGTTGTGTATTAGAGCCGATTTAACAAGACGGCGTCTGTGTAGAGTAGAGGCAGGAAAGATTCTTTTCGAAGACCAATCAATAGGATGATTGGTCTGTCCTAGACCAATTATACCACACGTGTGTATATTTATACACGTGTTTATATATACACACGTATGTGTGTGTATATGTTATATATATACACACACATGTATATATCTATAATATGTGTGTGTGTGTATATATTATACACACACACACACACACAAGAAGACCAGGCTTCAAGAAGACCTGGACAAGCTGCAGGAATGGTCGAACAAATGGCTGTTAGAGTTTAACCCAAGCAAATGTAATGTAATGAAGATAGGGGTAGGAAGCAGGAGACCAGATACAAGGTACCATTTGGGAGTTGAAATACTTCAAGAGTCAGAGAGAGAGAAAGACCTGGGGGTTGATATCACGCCAGACCTGTCCCCTGAAGCTCATATCAAGAGGATAACATCAGCAGCATATGCCAGGTTGGCTAACATAAGAACGGCCTTTAGAAACTTGTGTAAGCAATCTTTCAGAACATTATATACCACATATGTCAGACCAATCCTGGAGTATGCGACTCCAGCATGGAGTCCATATCTAGTCAAGCATAAGACTAAACTGGAAAAGGTTCAAAGGTTTGCCACCAGACTAGTACCCGAGCTGAGAGGTATGAGCTACGAGGAGAGACTACGGGAATTAAACCTCACTTCGTTGGAAGACAGAAGAGTTAGGGGGGACATGATCACCACATTCAAGATTCTCAGGGGAATCGACAGGGTTGATAAAGACAGGCTGTTTAACACGAGGGGCACATGCACTAGGGGACACAGGTGGAAACTGAGTGCCCAAATGAGCCACAGAGATATTAGAAAGAACTTTTTTAGTGTCAGAGTGGTTGACAAATGGAATGCATTAGGAAGTGATGTGGTGGAGGCTGACTCCATACACAGTTTCAAGTGTAGATATGATAGAGCCCAATAGGCTCAGGAAACTGTACACCTGTTGATTGACAGTTGAGAGGCGGGAATATATATATATATATATATATATATATATATATATATATATCTATATATATATAATATATATATATATAATATATATATATTTATATATATATATATATATATATATTATATATATATATAATATATATATATATAATATATATATATATATATATATATTATATATATATATATATATTAGGGGTACCACCTCTGGTGCAATTGCTGGACCCACATCCTCGAAGAAGAAAACAAAGAGCATTCAGAGAAGATCTTGTGGATTCTCACTGAATACTTTAAGCTTTCTTCCCCTACCACCCCCATTACTTTTTTGTATGTTTTGTTTTATTTTGTTTATTTTATTGCAATGCTACAGCTTACAGAGAACATACACACACACACACACACAAATATATAACAATTAAACAATCAGTGTTCGAAGACCTCATCCAGCTCCTCGGAGGTTGCGTGCGTACCCAGGATACAGCACGCATTTCTCCTCTGAACTGCGACACTGAGGCGCTGGAACAGGAAACTGGCTGCTCGTGGGTCTCTAGTTTTCACAATGAGTTCCTCACTCACGTCCTTTAAAAACTTTAGTGCACATTTACCCCAGGCGCCCAGAGTCTTAGAGCCTATCGGCACGAACCTGTAACAACGTTCTAGGTCTCTGTACTTGTTGATTTTCTGGGTCTCCCTGAAGGCGGCTGCCCCACCTCCCTCCACTGAGCTGTAACGTAGATAGGTATCAGCCAATGTAGATACATACATGTAGCCCATATGACCTGTTACCGTCCCTACATGGCTGCAGGGTGACTCTATCTGGGCGTTTTTGTCTGTTGTTAGGTCTGCACAACTGGGGTTCCCTTTATGCTGGACACCCAGCTGTAGCCAAACTCCTCTTGATGATGTCATTGACTGCTTCATGTCTGGCAATCTTTCCCTGTGTCTTATGACAGAAGAGACCATGACTGCCGTATTGGTCTGCCCGTGCATGGCCGCAAATATACCGGTGTTCGGTGGAGATAGGGGCAGCAAGGCGCAGAGCAACACCAATACTTATGCCCGATGGTACAGGCGGGTGCCCAAGGCGGAATTAGGGACTGCCAACAGGAAGTCCCCAGCATGGGGGGCTTGCACAGCTAGGAGACGCGCTCTGTCCTTCTGAAAAGCTGCCTCCAGCAATGTTTGGTGATGTCCTCCACTATGGGCTATCCCATTTGGCCTGTTTACCATCGTTTGGAAAAGTTGGTCGAGTGTGTGAATTGGCAAGAATTTCCCACTGACCAGTTCCTCCACAAATTTGGGATCACGAATCTCAATGGAGTTCTTTAGGTATTCTGGTATTATTTCATTCACTTATTCACTTGTAGCACTGGTCGAGGATAAGAATGCCGGCAATGCTAACTGTGTCGCCTTGCGAATACCTATACCCCCGAGTCTAACTGGGAGCGTTGCTTGGACCCACTGGTCATCTTGCAGGGAGAGGTTTAACACTTTCATCGTTATTCTCTTTAGGAGTGAGTCGTATTCCGCTAACTTTGGGCTGTCGAAGGAAGGAGCACACCTGAGGAAATAGGTAAGTCTGGGCAAGGCCAGGCACCTTGTAAGAAGGTACAAAGCATCGTGAGCATCCAAAGCCCCTATTCTCGCCTCCATCCTCCTCAGTTCTTTAAGCTTTTCTTCGAGGACTACCTCAATGGCGTTCGAGCCCAGAGGTGCCCATAGCAGCACACTGTCGGTGGGAGCGATCACTTGGGCTCCTGGCAATAAGATTCGTACTGCATCTATGATTGGTTGGCTGGATGAAATGATTTCACACTTTGATGGATTTAGTGTAAGGCCTACCTCCTCTCCCTTAGTTTTCACTAGCTGAAGATCTCCTAGCAGGGATTCCTGTGTCCCTGCCAGGGTGCCATCGTCCAGGAACCAGATGTCGAATTCACTGGACAACCTACTTGTGACCTCTTTAGCTGCCATGCAGAAAAGAAAAGGGGCAAGTGGGTCTTCCTGCTGAACACCTGTTTCTGCAGGTGTTTCTGCAGGGAACTTCATGTTCCCCAAACAACAGTGTCGATTCCCGACTGTACCCTGCTGAAACGAAGGGCAGTAGACAAGGAAAGCTGGTTCGAACTGCTTCCAGTACTACATCCCTTTTTACCTGGTTGAAGGCATTTTTAAAGTCTAATTTAATTAAGGCCTTATTTTCTGGGAGGTGCTTGATATAGGCTCCTGCTGCATGAGCTGCTGCTTCACAGCCATGGGGGACACCAAAACCTAGTTGATGGGGTCGAAGCATCGTTGCAGCGTCTACGCTAATTTTTTTGACAGTTGCCCTAGCAACAAGGCGCCGAAGTGTGTTACCCACGGCAATGGGTTTGACTCCACCATCCTTCTTCTTAAGGGCACAAAGGGATGCTCCGAAGAAGAAGGGTTTAATTGTATCTGGGATCAATTATCTGGAATCTGGGTATCTGGGATCTGGGTCGAAGCATCGTTGCAGCGTCTTTGCTAATTTTTTGACAGTTGCCCTAGCAACAAGGCGCCGAAGTGTGTTACCCACGGCAATGGGTCTGACTCCTCCATCCTTCTTCTTAAGGGCACAAAGGGATGCTCCGAAGAAGAAGGGTTTAATTGTATCTGGGATCAATATATATATATATATATATATATATATATATATATGCGGAAAATCCACAGAGAAAATGAAAGGAGGTAACGTTTCGACTTTGTTAAAGCCTTTGTCAAACCAGACTGACAAGAGGAAGGGAATTGGGAGGATATATAGGCCGACACCTGACCAACCCAACCCTAGGGAAAGAATTAACCAGAGACAGGTAAAGCTTAGCTTAGAATGGTCAAAGAGGATTAAGCGGTCAGAGAAAAAGGATGAAAGATTAAAGAAAAGCCTCATGAACATGCAATAAATGAATATATAAATATAAAATTATAATGAGACATTGTAAGCCTCTCTAACAATTACAGTTTTTTCTTAAACTGTTGTGCAATATTATAACTTAAAAATGGATCAAGTTTGTACATTCCAGTACTAACATTAAGAAGATTTGGACACTGACTGATTAGAGCAGACTCAATCAAATTCCGTTCCACGAAATCCCCACAATTGGTAATGCTTTTTGCACCATTCCAGTTAATATTGTGATCGCATAAATTCGTATGTAGATACAATGCATTAGACGTTTGGGCAGTTCTAATACTATAAGCATGTTGTGACAACCGCAATTGTAAGGACTTTCCTGTTTGTCCAAGGTACACAGAATCACAATCATTGCAGGGAATTGAATACACGCAACCTGCTGTATCAGGGGAGTTTTTATTAAATTGGATTTGATCGTACTATTAGTGAACACCAAATTATATTAAGTTTCTTAAAAATCAAAGACAATTTTTCAAGTCCACTCGCATAAGGTACAACCAATGAGTTAATAATTTCTGGTTTCGCCTTAGGGATGTGATTATAAAACGTACGCTTGGCTTGTTCAAACGAGAAATCCAAAAACCTCTTAGGATATTGTAAACTCTTCCCGATTTCATATATTATAGCAATCTCTTCATCAAAAAACTCAGGGCTGCACACCCTCAAAGCTCGTAGAAACATTCCTGAAAATACTGCCCGTTTAACTTTACTATGATGATTCGAATAAAAATGAACATACGACCCCACGTTGGTAGGTTTCCTATACACATTAAATTTGAACTTTCTAGTGACTCTATGAATCATAATGTCCAAAAACGGAAGCATACCATTCACCTCAGTCTCACAAGTGAATTTTATTGAAGGTACCAAAGAATTGAGTTCATTAAGAAAAACTATATGGTCTTTGTCACACGGCCATAAACACAAAATATCATCAACATACCTAAACCAAACTACATTAGCCGGGATAATACTGGATAAGATTTTTGTTTCGAAGAATTCCATATACAAATTACTTAAAACGGGGGAAAGAGGATTGCCCATCGCCATTCCAAATGTTTGTTTGAAAAATTTTCCATTAAAACTAAAATAATTGTCTTTTATACACAATTTGATAAGTTCTAATACTTTATTGGTCTGCAAGTTCAAATTATATTTAGGCAGTTCCTCACGTAGAAATTCTAACAGGTCATCAACGGGTACTTTAGTGAATAAAGAGGTCACATCGAAACTTATTAGTTTAAAATCAAAATTTAAATTCAGTGTGGATAGCTTATTAACTAAGTCCACATTGTTTGTCAAGTGTGAGTTGGAAATAGTACCAACTATTGGGGACAAAACCTTGACTAACCACTTAGAAAGTTTATAAGCCGCCGAACCAATTGAACTAATTATCGGCCTTGCCGGATTATTGGCTTATGAGTTTTTATAAGACCATACATGTAAGGAAGAGAGGGGATCGACTTATTAGCCTAGATATCAA
>WNGS01164081.1:3153-29630 GCA_020271785.1 Procambarus virginalis
GATATATAAAGTATAATATGCTGAATACAATATTCCTGACCACGAATGATAAGTCGTGGTCAGTCTAAGTCTAAGACAATAATATTTATCCCACTTCTGCCTGTTCAATTCTTACTGGGCTCCAAGACAATACTTGAAGACTTAAACAGCTGACCTTGCTTACCGAGTCATAACACATAACATAGAGAACGAGTCTAGGCAGCTTATGAACGGAGAAAATAAACAATCCCACAACAAAATTGTCATGATCAACAATCTATTGTAGACTATTTAAAATTTTGAATGTTTTAAAAATTAATTCATGGCTGTTTTAATGAGGCCTGTGTGATTAACTGTGTTAACTGATGCACCAGAATTATAAAAATATATTACCTCTTAAGCACTAACGTAACTGTTAAGATGGAGGCGGACCTTGTAGTCCGCACCTCATTCGTTACCAGAAATAATCGGGGTAGACTTCTACCAGACGTACCGGCCACCTTCCGTTGTCCTGCCATAACTAATCCCTGGAGCAGAGATCCCCTAGAGCGGAACTCCTCACCACAAGGCTCACCGGGTGCACTAATATTATATAATTGCAGCTGTCTTAGTGTCTCCGGTAAGAAGCAGCGCCCCGTCACATTTCAAATTACGTCGCTGTTCGCTCGTATGCACTACGAACAAATATTGACGTAATTCGAAATGGAAATTTATTATCCAATTAAATTTTGTTAATTTTTTCCCAAAACAGGAAGTTAAGGGGCCTGTGGTAGGTTAGGAAGGCAGGAAGTTCTAAGGTCTCAAAACATCATGAAAACCATTACTTGAAGGTTTCCTCTCCTAACCTAACAGCCTAAGCCCAAAACAAAACGGGACAGTACATCACTTTTGTGAGCTGATTTATTTTGAATTACGTAGATGTTTAGCCTGAGTACGCATACGAGCGAAATGCGACGTAGTTTGTACGAGGCCGGGTTGGGCACGCGACAACTCTGCCACCATGACCACCAAAGGCACACCCATCACGCGCTCCGGTTCACAACTTTAGGTTTTTAGTATAGTATTTGATCTGGCCCTCTGTCCTCTGAGGGTTTGGTCCCCCTCTCACCCTTCCTCTCGTCCTCCCTCAAACATCAACCTCTCTGCCCCCCTCCCCCCACATCAACCTCTGCCCCTCCCCCCCTCCCCCCATTTATCTGCTTTTCCCTTTCATAAAAGAAAAATAATATTGAGAAATTAAACTAATTTTTATTTAAAGAAATAATTTTTTTGATGAAAAGTGTTTGAACAACTGAACGAATATATTTCACACTTGACCAGAATTGCATCCTTGAGAATCGGGTCGGGGGTGTGGATGATTAATCATATTTCTTAAATCGTTTCACTTAGGCCTACCCCGACCAGCCTATGTCCGTCCCGTGCCCCAGACCATCTTCCCTACACATTTGGGTAAGGCTTTAGCCCCGAGTCTGTGGCCTCCACCTTTAAACAGAGAGACACTCTCTCTTACAGTATACTAGGAGGAGTCCCCAGCGTTGTCTGCGGGTCTGTCTCCCATCTGTCCATCAATCTATCCATCCATCTATCCATTCCTCTATACCTATCCAGCTGTCTATCCATTTATCCATCAATCTAGACAACTTATCTATTCATCTATCTATCCATCTGCTGTCTGCCTCATTTTCCCTGACTGTCCCAGCCTCATTCTGCCTATTTCCTCAATGCCTGTCTGTCTCTGTCATTGTCTGTTTGGCTTACTCTGTCTCTGCTTCTCCCAGCCACTGTCTGTCTTTCTCTTATACAAAATGTAATTGACTAGAGAAAGCCTTAAAGGCGTGTAAGAATCTTCGGTTTTATGCGAGAACCCGCAAATTATCGCCAATTTGAACATGAATTTGAACGCCACCAGAACATTTCTGTTCATTTCCCCGAGATCAGTGAATACTGGTGCTTATTACCATAAGATTTTTTTGTTTCAAAAGGTTATTTTGTAAATATTTGTTGGTGTAGCTGGCGGGCAATGCCAAACATGGTCGTACGTGGGGGGGGGGGGGTGCTGAATGTGACCCTGGCACGCTGTTCCCCTTTGAACTCTGCGGACCCCAGATATATATATATATATATATATATATATATATATGCCCAACTCGCCTAAACACGCGAGAGTAGTTATTCAACTATAGAACACTTTCCCACCAGGAGACTCGAACCCTAGTCAGCACAGAAGCCTTCCAGCCACAGGCATGACAGGTAACGCGTTAACCCACTACACCACGCTCAGACCCTTAAAAAAAGTGGTAATTTTGGGGCATTTCAACATCCCAAAGATCATCACTTCCCAAGAGCACCAGAGCAAGTGAGGGGTCAAATTTACGTTTTTTTCATCAAGTCCCTGTTGAATATGGGAATACACTGTGTCTATGCTTTATGCTATGCTTTATATTTATGAAAGTGTTCTATAGTTGAAAACTACTCTCGCGTGTTTAGGCGAGTTGGGCATGAAGCATAGACACAGTGTATTCCCATATCAACAGGGACTTGATGAAAAAAAACGTAAATTTGACCCCTCACTTGCTCTGGTGCTCTTGGGAAGTGATGATCTTTGGGGTGTGAAATGCCCCAAAATTACCACTTCTTTTAAGGGTCTGAGCGTGGTGTAGTGGGTTAACGCGTTACCTGTCATGCTGTGGCTGGAAGGCTTCTGTGCTGACTAGGGTTCGAGTCTCCTGGTGGGAAAGTGTTCTATAGTTGAATATATATATATATATATATATATATATATATATATATATATATATATATATATATATATATATAATATAAATTTCCTGTGTAGGTATTTATGCAGGAAATTATATATTTTTTTATATAGATAAATCCTGCGTAGATATTACAGAGGTAAATATTTACCCCGTAAACCAGACCACACACTAGAAGGTGAAGGGACGACGACGTTTCGGTCCGTCCTGGACCATTCTCAAGTCATTCTCATCGACTTGAGAATGGTCCAGGACGGACCGAAACGTCGTCGTCCCTTCACCTTTTAGTATGTGGTCTGGTCAACATACTTTAGCCACGTTATTGTGACTCATCGCCGGCATTTACCCCTGTAAATATTTTGAAAACAAAAAATTCACAGCAGACTATAAGAAAATAGTAGTTTACAACATTATTTACTGATTTCGGGAAAATGAATATAAATTTTGTGATAAACTTGGGCCGTAGCACCATAAAGCACGTAACTTGAATAGAACCACCTCGTCCGCTGCTGCTGCTGCTGCTGCTGCTGCTGCTGCTGCTGCTGCTGCTGCTGCTGCTGCTGCTCAGTCCTACCGATGGTCAACCCACTAAACTCCTACAATTTCAAAGCAATCTGATAACTATTATATTTTTGAATATTCCATTAATTATACTAACTAATTGCTCTTATTGTGTTGAGAGGGGAGGGGGGGGGGGATGGAAGAGAAGGGGGTTGGAAAGGGAGGTAAGAGGGAGATACGGGAAAAAAAGAGTAAGAGAGAGAATGATAGATAGAGAGATAGACAGACAGACATATACCATAGTTTTTACCATATATCCATAGAGAGACCCGGGCAACCGCTTGTACCCTTCGATATATGTATATACATAGTGTATCATATATGAGAGTTGGGTGGGTGTTGTGTAATGTAATGGGGTGTGTGTCGCAGGCTGGAGAGTCACAGTGTGGTGGTGTGGAGTGAGGCAGAGGGCGGCGAGGCGCTGCACCACCTGCCGTGCTCACAGTTCAGTCTGGTGGTGGAGTGGGAGGGTGCTGGCGTGCCGGCCTCCGCCTGCGTCCAGCACTGCACCAGGCAGAACATCCCCGTCATCTCCCTCACCCTCACGCACCTCCCAGGTGCGTATCATCATTCTTCTGTTCCTTTATTAAACCTCCAAGTAACTGCTAAACGGCAGCTTTATTTCACTCAAGAAACTGTACAAGTGGAGAGACCATGTATACATATTTTGGCAGGTGTATTATAATGAGTTGTACTGTTGTTGACAGGCGGGACGGTGGAGGAGGAGGCGAGCAGTGAGGAGAAGAGAGCCAGGATTATCCCGAGTGTGGAGGAGCCGCAGCGTGAGGCTGGCGGTGGTGCCAGCCCCCCGGACACCTTCACCCTGGTGGCCTCCACTACCGTCACCAACAACGCCGAGCTCCACTACATCCTCACCTCCATATACAACATCAACCTGGTGGAGAGGTGTCTCAGGTGCGGCCAGCCTCTCCTGCTGCCCAGGACGCACCCCACCCGTCACAGCACGGCCACAGTATTGTCACACCCGTCACAGCACGGTGACAGTATTGCCACACCCGTCACAGCACGGCCACAGTATTGTCACACCCGTCACAGCACGGTGACAGTATTGCCACACCCGTCACAGCACGGCCACAGTATTGTCACACCCGTCACAGCACGGCCACAGTATTGCCACACCCGTCACAGCACGGCCACAGTATTGCCACACCCGTCACAGCACGGTCACAGTATTGCCACACCCGTCACAGCACGGTCACAGTATTGCCACACCCGTCACAGCACGGCCACAGTATTGTCACCCGCACGCACGGTCACAGTATTGTCACACCCGTCACAGACGGCACAGTAGGGTTCACACCGTCACAGCACCGTCACAGTATTGTCACACCCGTCACAGCACGGTCACAGTATTGCCACACCCGTCACAGCACGGTCACAGTACCGTCACAACCCGTCACAGCACGGTCACAGTATTGCCACACCCGTCACAGCACGGCCACAGTATTGCCACACCCGTCACAGCACGGCCACAGTATTGTCACACCCGTCACAGCACGGCCACAGTATTGCACACCCGTCACAGCACGGCCACAGTATTGTCACACCCGTCACAGCACGGTCACAGTATTTCACACCGTCACAGCACGGTCACAGTATTGCCACACCGTCACAGCACGGCGACAGTATTGTCACACCCGTCACAGTATTGTCACACCCGTCACAGCACGGCCACAGTATTGTACACCCGTCACAGCACGGTCACAGTATTGTCACACCCGTCACAGCACGGCCACAGTATTGTCACACCCGTCACAGCACGGCCAACAGTATTGTCACACCCGTCACAGCACGGTCACAGTATTGTCACACCGTTACAGCCCGGCCACAGTATTGTCACACCCGTCACAGCACGGCCACAGTATTGCACACCCATCACAGCACGGTCACACCCGTCACAGTATTGTCACACCCGTCACAGCACGGCCACAGTATTGCCACACCCATCACAGCACGGTCACACCCGTCACAGTATTGTCACACCCGTCACAGCACGGCCACAGTATTGCCACACCCATCACAGCACGGTCACACCGTCACAGTATTGTCACACCCGTCACAGCACGGCCACAGTATTGTCACACCCATCACAGCACGGTCACACCCGTCACAGTATTGTCACACCCGTCACAGCACGGCCACAGTATTGCACACACCCATCACAGCACGGTCACACCCGTCACAGTATTGTCACACCCATCACAGCACGGCCACAGTATTGTCACACCATACACACGGTCACACCGTCGGTACAGCACGGCCACAGTATTGTCACACACATCACAGCACGGTCACAACCGTCACAGTATTGTCACACCCGTCACAGCACGGCCACAGTATTGTCACACCCATCACAGCACGGTCACACCCGTCACAGTATTGTCACCCCAACCGTCACAGCACGGCCACAGTATTGTCACACCCATCACAGCACGGTCCCACCCGTCACAGTATTGTCACACCCGTCACAGCACGGTCACAGTATGGCCACCACACGTCACAGTATTGCCACACTGTCACAGCCCGGTCACAGTATTGCCACACCCATCACAGTACGGTCACACCCGTCACAGTATTGTCACACCCGTCACAGCACGGCCCCAGTATTGTCACACCCGTCACAGCACGGCCCACAGTATTGTCACACCCGTCACAGTATTGCCACACCGTCACGTATGCACCCGTCACAGTATTGTCACACCCGTCACAGTGTGTCACACCGTCACAGCACGGTCACAGTATTGCCACACCCGTCACAGTATTGTCGCACCCGTCACAGTATCGTCACACCGTCACAGTATTGTCACACCCGTCACAGTATTGTCACACCCGTCACAGTATTGCCACACCCGTCACAGCACACCCACAGTATTGTCCCACCCGTCACAGTATTGTCACACCCGTCACAGTATTGTCACACCGTCACAGTATTGTCACACCCGTCACAGTATTGCCACACCGTCACAGTATTGTCACAACCCGTCACAGCACACCCACAGTATTGCCACACCCGTCACAGTATTGTCAACACCCGTCACAGTATTGCCACACCCGTCACAGTATTGTCACACCCGTCACAGTATTGTCACACCCGTCACAGTATTGCCACACCCGTCACAGTATTGTCACACCCGTCACAGTATTGCCACACCCGTCACAGTATTGTCACAGTATTGCACACCCGTCACAGTATTGTCACACCCGTCACAGTATTGTCGCACCCGTCACAGTATTGTCACATTCGTCACAGTATTGTCACACCCGTCACATTACACCCACAGTATTGCCACACCCGTCACAGTATTGTCACACCCGTCACAGTATTGTCACACCCGTCACAGTATTGTCACACCCGTCACAGTATTGTCACACCCGTCACAGTATTGTCGCACCCGTCACAGTATTGCCACAACGTCACAGCACACCCACAGTATTGTCACACCCGTCACAGTATTGTCACAACCGTCACAGCACACCCACAGTATTGTCACAGTAGTCACACCGTCACAGTATTGCCACACCGTCACAGCACACCCACAGTATTGTCACACCCGTCACAGTAGTCACACCCGTCACAGTATTGTCACCCGTCACAGTATTGTCGCACCCGTCACAGTATGTCACACCGTCACAGTATTGTCACACCCGTCACAGTATTGTCACCCGTCACAGTATTGCCACACCCGTCACAGTATTGTCACAACCCGTCACAGCACCACCACAGTATTGCCACACCCGTCACAGTATTGTCACAACCGTCACAGCACACCCACAGTATTGTCACAGTAGTCACACCCGTCACAGTATTGCCACACCCGTCACAGCACACCCACAGTATTGTCACACCCGTCCAGTAGTCACACCCTCACAGTATTGTCACCGTCACAGTATTGTCGCACCCGTCACAGTATTGCCACACCTGTCACAGTATTGTCACACCCGTCACAGTATTGTCACACCCGTCACAGTATTGCCACACCCGTCACAGTATTGTCACACCCGTCACAGTATTGCCACACCCGTCACAGTATTGTCACAGTATTGTCACACCCGTCACAGTATTGTCACACCCGTCACAGTATTGTCGCACCCGTCACAGTATTGTCACATTCGTCACAGTATTGTCACACCCGTCACATTACACCCACAGTATTGCCACACCCGTCACAGTATTGTCACACCCGTCACAGTATTGTCACACCCGTCACAGTATTGTCACACCGTCACAGTATTGTCGCACCCGTCACAGTATTGCCACACCCGTCACAGCACACCCACAGTATTGTCACACCCGTCACAGTATTGTCACAACCGTCACAGCACACCCACAGTATTGTCACAGTAGTCACACCCGTCACAGTATTGCCACACCGTCACAGCACACCCACAGTATTGTCACACCCGTCACAGTAGTCACAGTATTGTCACCCGTCACAGTATTGTCGCACCGTCACAGTATTGTCACACCGTCACAGTATTGCCACACCCGTCACAGTATTGTCACACCCGTCACAGTATTGCCACACCCGTCACAGTAATGTCACACCTGTCACAGTATTGCCACACCCGTCACAGTATTGTCACACCCGTCACAGTATTGCCACACACGTCACAGTATTGCCACACTCGTCACAGCACGGCCACACCCGTCACAGCACGGCCACAGTATGGCCACACCCGTCACAGCACGGCCACAGTGTGGCCACACCGTCACAGCACGGCCACAGTATGGCCACACCCGTCACAGCACGGCCACAGTATGGCCACACCCGTCACAGCACGGCCACAGTATGGCCACACCGTCACAGCACGGCCACAGTATGGCCACACCCATCACAACACGGCCACAGTATGGCCACACCCATCACAACACGGCCACAGTATGGCCACACCCATCACAACACGGCCACAGTATGGCCACACCCATCACAACACGGCCACAGTATGGCCACACCCATCACAACACGGCCACAGTATGGCCACACCCGTCACAACACGGCCACAGTATGGCCACACCCGTCACAGCACGGCCACAGTATGGCCACACCCATCACAACACGGCCACAGTATGGCCACACCCGTCACAGCACGGCCACAGTATGGCCACACCCGTCACAGCACGGCCACAGTATGGCCACACCCATCACAACACGGCCACAGTATGGCCACACCATCACAACACGGCCACAGTATGGCCACATCCGTCACAACACGGCCACAGTATGGCCACACCCATCACAACACGGCCACAGTATGGCCACACCCGTCACAACACGGCCACAGTATGGCCACACCCATCACAACACGGCCACAGTATGGCCACACCCGTCACAACACGGCCACAGTATGGCCACACCCATCACAACACGGCCACAGTATGGCCACACCCATCACAACACGGCCACAGTATGGCCACATCCATCACAACACGGCCACAGTATGGCCACACCCGTCACAACACGGCCACAGTATGGCCACACCCATCACAACACGGCCACAGTATGGCCACACCCGTCACAACACGGCCACAGTATGGCCACACCCGTCACAACACGGCCACAGTATGGCCACATCCATCACAACACGGCCACAGTATGGCCACACCCGTCACAACACGGCCACAGTATGGCCACACCCATCACAACACGGCCACAGTATGGCCACACCCGTCACAACACGGCCACAGTATGGCCACACCCGTCACAACACGGCCACAGTATGGCCACACCCATCACAACACGACCACAGTATGGCCACATCCATCACAACACGGCCACAGTATGGCCACACCCATCACAACACGGCCACAGTATGGCCACATCCATCACAACACGGCCACAGTATGGCCACACCCATCACAACACGGCCACAGTATGGCCACACCCGTCACAACACGGCCACAGTATGGCCACACCCATCACAACACGACCACAGTATGGCCACATCCATCACAACACGGCCACAGTATGGCCACACCCATCACAACACGGCCACAGTATGGCCACATCCATCACAACACGGCCACAGTATGGCCACACCCATCACAACACGGCCACAGTATGGCCACACCCGTCACAACACGGCCACAGTATGGCCACATCCATCACAACACGGCCACAGTATGGCCACACCCATCACAACACGGCCACAGTATGGCCACACCCATCACAACACGGCCACAGTATGGCCACACCCGTCACAACACGGCCACAGTATGGCCACACCCATCACAACACGGCCACAGTATGGCCACACCCGTCACAACACGGCCACAGTATGGCCACATCCATCACAACACGGCCACAGTATGGCCACACCCATCACAACACGGCCACAGTATGGCCACACCCATCACAACACGGCCACAGTATGGCCACACCCGTCACAACACGGCCACAGTATGGCCACACCCATCACAACACGGCCACAGTATGGCCACACCCGTCACAACACGGCCACAGTATGGCCACACCCATCACAACACGGCCACAGTATGGCCACACCCATCACAACACGGCCACAGTATGGCCACACCCATCACAACACGGCCACAGTATGGCCACACCCATCACAACACGGCCACAGTATGGCCACACCCATCACAACACGGCCACAGTATGGCCACACCCATCACAACACGGCCACAGTATGGCCACACCCATCACAACACGGCCACAGTATGGCCACACCCATCACAACACGGCCACAGTATGGCCACACCCATCACAGCACGGCCACAGTATGGCCACACCCGTCACAACACGGCCACAGTATGGCCACATCTACCTGCCTATCCTCATGTATTTATCGACAAACTTACTACCCGGAAGGTGATCCGCTTCTTAACTTTATATACACTCCAAATAGCGGTTAACATACAATATTAGAGGACATGGGATCGAACCCTGGGCAAGTTGGGTTGACTAGGACCCTTCACTCAGGTCTCACCTGTGTACCCAGCAATAATTGAGAGCCTGGTTGTAAAACAAATGAACGATGGGCCCGGATTCACGAAGCAGTTACGCAGGTACTTACGAACATGTACATCTTTTCTCAATCTTTGGCGGCTTTGTTTACAATTATTAGACAGTTAATGAGCTCCGAAGCACCAGGAGGCTGTTTATAACAATAACAACACTTGATTGGGAAGTTTTCATGCTTGTAAATTGTTTAATAAAAGTAAACAAAGCCGCCAAACATTGAGAAAAGAAGTACACGTTAGTAAGTACATGCGCAACTGCTTCGTGAATGTGGCCCCAGTACTCCAGCACACTAACAGTTAAATATTAATTACATCTTGTTACATACGTTACCCTTGTTATCTGTTAGGCTTAACGGGTAACACGGGGTACAAAATGCCAGTAATGATTCATCTGATAACGTAACACATTTTTGTGTGAAGAAATGTGGAAACTTTCTTGAATTTTATTTTAGAGGAAAATATCACCTTGTAGACGCCAGAGTGCGCGTGTGTGTGTGTAATTACCTAAGTGTAGTTACAGGATGAGAGCTACGCTCGTGGTGTCCCGTCTTCCCAGCACTCTTTGTCATATAACGCTTTGAAACTACTGACGGTCTTGGCCTCCACCACCTTCTCCCCTAACTTGTTCCAACCGTCTACCACTCTGTTTGCGAAAGTGAATTTTCTTATATTTCTTCGGCATCTGTGTTTAGCTAGTTTATATCTATGACCTCTTGTTCTTAAAGTTCCAGGTCTCAGGAAATCTTCCCTATCGATTTTATCAATTCCTGTTACTATTTTGTATGTAGTGATCATATCACCTGTTTTTCTTCTGTCTTCTAGTTTTGGCATATTTAATGCCTCTAACCTCTCCTCGTAGCTCTTGCCCTTCAGTTCTGGGAGCCACGTAGTAGCATGTCTTTGCACCTTTTCCAGTTTGTTGATGTGCTTCTTAAGATATGGGCACCACACAACCGCTGCATATTCTAGCTTTGGCCTAACAAAAGTCGTGAACAATTTCTTTAGCATATCGCCATCCATGTATTTAAAAGCAGTTCTGAAGTTAGAAAGCGTGACATAGGCTCCTCTCACAATATTCAATGTGTGTGTGTGTGTGTGTGTGTGTGTGTGTGTGTGTGTGTGTGTGTGTGTGTGTGTGTGTGTGTGTGTGTGTGTGTGTAGACGCCAGAGTGCGCGTGTGTGTGTGTGTAGACGCCAGAGTGCGTGGGTATGTGTGTGTGTGTGTGTGTGTGTGTAGACGCCAGAGTGCAGGTGTGGGTGTGTGTAGACGCCAGAGTGCAGGTGTGTGTGTGTAGACGCCAGAGTGCGTGTATGTGTGTGTGCGTAGTCGCTAGAGTGCGGGTGTATCTGGGTAGACGCCAGAGTGCGGGTGTGTGTGTGTGTGTGGATAGACGCCAGAGTGCGGGTGTGTGTGTGGGTAGACGCCAGAGTGCGTATATGTGTGTGTGGGTAGTCGCTAGAGCGCGGGTGTGTGTGTGTGTGTGTGTGGGTAGACGCCAGAGTGCGGGGGTGCGTGTGACAGTTGGCGTGCACCGTAAGAGTAAGGTGGTAGACGCCCACAGGGACGTGGTGCTGGAGGAGGAGGAGGAGGGCGGCGCCGCCCACGCCTGGCCACACCTGCTCCTCGACGAGCGCACCAGTGTCCTGCTCCAGCCACTACACCAGCTGAGAACTGACGCCCACCTGCACCAGCTGACCTGCCAGATGGTTCTCCTCTCCCTCCAGTGCACCACCTGCTACATCATACTCTACTCACACCCTCCAGCTAATTCTGGGTACGTGCACCTCTCTCCTGGTTGACAGTGAGGCGGGGAATATACCGTAATTAATGAACAGTTAAGGGACGACATGCGCTGCGCTTTATGCAACTTTATGGAAATACCGCATAGTTTAGTTCTCTAGTTATACGGCTACAGTACTGTAGTGTAAGTGATGACTTGTAGTTATACGGCTACTGTATTGTAGTGTAAGTGATGACTTGTAGTTATACGGCTACTGTATTGTAGTGTAAGTGATGACTTGTAGTTATACGGCTACAGTACTGTAGTGTAAGTGATGACTTGTAGTTATACGGCTACAGTACTGTAGTGTAAGTGATGACTTGTAGTTATATGGCTACAGTACTGTAGTGTAAGTGATGACTTGTAGTTATATGGCTACAGTATTGTAGTGTAAGTGATGACTTGTAGTTATACGGCTACTGTATTGTAGTGTAAGTGATGACTTGTAGTTATACGGCTACAGTACTGTAGTGTAAGTGATGACTTGTAGTTATACGGCTACAGTACTGTAGTGTAAGTGATGACTTGTAGTTATACGGCTACAGTACTGTAGTGTAAGTGATGACTTGTAGTTATATGGCTACAGTACTGTAGTGTAAGTGATGACTTGTAGTTATACGGCTACAGTACTGTAGTGTAAGTGATGACTTGTAGTTATACGGCTACAGTACTGTAGTGTAAGTGATGACTTGTAGTTATACGGCTACAGTACTGTAGTGTAAGTGATGACTTGTAGTTATATGGCTACAGTACTGTAGTGTAAGTGATGACTTGTAGTTATACGGCTACAGTACTGTAGTGTAAGTGATGACTTGTAGTTATACGGCTACAGTACTGTAGTGTAAGTGATGACTTGTAGTTATACGGCTACAGTACTGTAGTGTAAGTGATAACCTGTAGTTATACGGCTACAGTACTGTAGTGTAAGTGATGACTTGTAGTTATACGGCTACAGTACTGTAGTGTAAGTGATGACTTGTAGTTATACGGCTACAGTACTGTAGTGCGAGTGATAACCTGTAGTTATACTGGTAGGATGCAGGTGCTATTACATGAAATATGGAATTCTAAAGATTGATTCAATAATGAAGTGGTACTGTGACAGTAAGAGCATACAGTTATTACTGGTGCAGGTGACTGATGGAGTGTTAATGTTGGTTAGTTATGTGTTCCGGAGCGGCGTGGTGAAGGCCCTCGCCCGCCTGGTGGCCACCTGTGCTCTCTTCCGCTCCCCGGACTATACCGTCTCCCTCCTCCTGGCCCACAACCTCCACCAGGTGAGTCTCCCTCCTCCTGGCCCACAACCTCCACCAGGTGAGTCTCCCTCCTCCTGGCCCACAACCTCCACCAGGTGAGTCTCCCTCCTCCTGGCCCACAACCTCCACCAGGTGAGTCTCCCTCCTCCTGGCCCACAACCTCCACCAGGTGAGTCTCCCTCCTCCTGGCCCACAACCTCCACCAGGTGAGTCTCCCTCCTCCTGGCCCACAACCTCCACCAGGTGAGTCTCCCTCCTCCTGGCCCACAACCTCCACCAGGTGAGTCTCCCTCCTCCTGGCCCACAACCTCCACCAGGTGAGTCTCCCTCCTCCTGGCCCCAACCTCCACCAGGTGAGTCTCCCTCCTCCTGGCCCACAACCTCCACCAGCGAGTCTCCCTCCTCCTGGCCCACAACCTCCACCAGGTGAGTCTCCCTCCTCCTGGCCCACAACCTCCACCAGGCGAGTCTCCCTCCTCCTGGCCCACAACCTCCACCAGTGAGTCTCCCTCCTCCTGGCCCACAACCTCCACCAGGTGAGTCTCCCTCCTCCTGGCCCACAACCTCCACCAGTGAGTCTCCCTCCTCCTGGCCTACAACCTCCACCAGGTGAGTCTCCCTCCTCCTGGCCCACAACCTCCACCAGGTGAGTCTCCCTCCTCCTGGCCCACAACCTCCACCAGGTGAGTCTCCCTCCTCCTGGCCCACAACCTCTACCAGGTGAGTCTCCCTCCTCCTGGCCCACAACCTCCACCAGGTGAGTCTCCCTCCTCCTGGCCCACAACCTCCACCAGGTGAGTCTCCCTCCTCCTGGCCCACAACCTCCACCAGGCGAGTCTCCCTCCTCCTGGCCCACAACCTCCACCAGGTGAGTCTCCCTCCTCCTGGCCCACAACCTCCACCAGGTGAGTCTCCCTCCTCCTGGCCCACAACCTCCACCAGGTGAGTCTCCCTCCTCCTGGCCCACAACCTCCACCAGGCGAGTCTCCCTCCTCCTGGCCCACAACCTCCACCAGGTGAGTCTCCCTCCTCCTGGCCCACAACCTCCACCAGGTGAGTCTCCCTCCTCCTGGCCCACAACCTCCACCAGGCGAGTCTCCCTCCTCCTGGCCCACAACCTCCACCAGGCGAGTCTCCCTCCTCCTGGCCCACAACCTCCACCACAGTGAAGGGTCATCTACGTACCTAAACCAATAAAGGTTTACATTGGAGGTTTGTTTAATAAACATATTTTCAAGAAATTCCATATAAACGTAAACGTCAAATAAAGGTATACAGATCAAAATATATTGAGAACCTACACAAGCTGATGAATATATTCATTTTTTTAATAAATCATCGTTGATATAAAATGTCACAGGTTGGGGAGATGGTCCGCAAGGTGGGGGAGGCGACGATGGCAGCCTCGCCCTGCTGGGACAAGGAGGAGTGGACTACCAGGCCCTGGCTCACACCTCACATGAGTTCGGTAAGTCTCCATGTAGCACCCCTACTTCCCTTCACCTAGGCTCTAGGAGACTCCATCCACGGACCCCACGCGTGTGGGGTCGAAGCTCTGTCGACCGAGCTTTTGAGTAGTCTTAATAAGGAAAGAAAGTCTGTGGTTCGAGTCTCCTAGAGCCCAGGTGAATGGAATGTTTATTCCCACGGACTTTTGGGCTCCTACTTCCACTTTTGTGCTGTGTGTACTGCTGTTACTGCTGTGTTGTGGCTGATACTACTGAAACACCTACCCCCAAGAACCTGGGGGTTCTCTCCTCCAAACAACAAGGTTTAATGTTTATTATTTTAGCACAATCTCAATGTCAAGAGGTTGTGACTACGCCAGCTGGTGAAGATGGTCTCCTTCAGTACACCTCACAAGACGCTGCTACTAGTGATAACACCATCCTCACTCGAACATAAAACTTGCACAAGGCCAGTCTTCCTCATCTGATTAAGTTTATATGCCTACTTACTGGTGATGTTGATAATGTTGATATTTCTAGTAATGCAATTACTTTCACAAGAGAGGTGTGACCTGGTTGTATATGTGAGAAACCTTAAACCTCCAGAACAAATGACATTCGAGGAATCAATTGGAACCCCGAGTAATCACTTCTCCCCCCCCCCCCACTTCAAGTTTTGTATGCTCGGTGATGCAAAGTTTAATGATAAATTAATTTCTTACAAAATAGAAACAGTTGTTTTAATAGCTATAGAGTTGTTGGAGGTCATGGGATGCAGGCGGAAACCGAGGAAGTGGCGATACCTGACCTTCAGAGCAGCACACTGAGGCGGTACAAAGGAGGCTGGCCGCTCTGTGGTATTTTGTTGTTTCCATCAGCCTAGAACCCGATTCGTGAAACGGCTCCTGGAGCGGGTTTAATTATTTGTTCAATTATCGTGAGATATTATGTCACGTTNCTAAGCACTAACGTAACTGTTAAGATGGAGGCGGACCTTGTAGTCCGCACCTCATTCGTTACCAGAAATATCGGGGTAGACTTCTACCAGACGTACCGGCCACCTTCCGTTGTCCTGCCATAACTAATCCCTGGAGCAGAGATCCCCTAGAGCGGAACTCCTCACCACAAGGCTCACCGGGTGCCTTAATATTATATAATTGAAGCTGTCTTAGTGTCTCCGGTAAGAAGCAGCGCCCCGTCACATTTCAAATTACGTCGCTGTTCGCTCGTATGCACTACGACCAAATATTGACGTAATTCGAAATTGAAATTTATTATCCAATTAAATTTTGTTAATTTTTCCCAAAACAGGAAGTTAAGGGGCCTGTGGTAGGTTAGGAAGGCAGGAAGTTCTAAGGTCTCAAAACATCATGAAAACCATTACTTGAAGGTTTCCTCTCCTAACCTAACAGCCTAAGCCCAAAACAAAACGGGACAGTACATCACTTTTGTGAGCTGATTTTATTTTGAATTACGTAGATGTTTAGCCTGAATACGCATACGAGCGAAATGCGACGTAGTTTGTACGAGGCCGGGTTGGGCACGCGACAACTCTGCCACCATGACCACCAAGGCACACCCATCACGCGCTCCGGTTCACAACTTTAGGTTTTTAGTATAGTATTTGATCTGGCCCTCTGTCGTCTGAGGGTTTGGTCCCCCTCTCACCCTTCCTCTCGTCCTCCCTCAAACATCAACCTCTCTGCCCCCCTCCCCCCATTTATCTGCTTTTCCCTTTCATAAAAGAAAAATAATATTGAGAAATTAAACTAATTTTTATTTAAAGAAATAATTTTTTTGATGAAAAGTGTTTGAACAACTGAACGAATATATTTCACACTTGACCAGAATTGCATCCTTGAGAATCGGGTCGGGGGTGTGAATGATTAATCATATTTCTTAAATCGTTTCACTTAGGCCTACCCCGACCAGCCTATGTCCGTCCCGTGCCCCAGACCATCTTCCCTACACATTTGGGTAAGGCTTTAGCCCCGAGTCTGTGGCCTCCACCTTTAAACAGAGAGACACTCTCTCTTACAGTATACTAGGAGGAGTCCCCAGCGTTGTCTGCGGGTTTGTCTCCCATCTGTCCATCAATCTATCCATCCATCTATCCGTTCCTCTATACCTATCCAGCTGTCTATCCATTTATCCATCAATCTAGACAACTTATCTATTCATCTATCTATCCATCTGCTGTCTGCCTCATTTTGCCTGACTGTCCCAGCCTCATTCTGCCTATTTCCTCAATGCCTGTCTGTCTCTGTCATTGTCTGTTTGGCTTACTCTGTCTCTGCTTCTCCCAGCCACTGTCTGTCTTTCTCTTATACAAAAATGTAATTGACTAGAGAAAGCCTTAAAGGCGTGTAAGAATCTTCGGTTTTATGCGAGAACCCGCAAATTATCGCCAATTTGAACATGAATTTGAACGCCACCAGAACATTTCTGTTCATTTCCCCGAGATCAGTGAATACTGGTGCTTATTACCATAAGATTTTTTTGTTTCAAAAGGTTATTTTGTAAATATTTGTTGGTGTAGCTGGCGGGCAATGCCAAACATGGTCGTACGTGGGGGGGGGGGGGTGCTGAATGTGACCCTGGCACGCTGTTCCCCTTTGAACTCTGGGGACCCCAGATATATATATATATATATATATCACTAAGAACTCTTTGACCCGGCCAGGATTCGAACCCATGCCGTCCAGGATCACCCCTAAACGTACACAGTACCGTGACCACCGCACCAATGATCGTCTTATAAGGATTGGTCAGTCTTGGCGCTTATTAACTAAGCTCCCTGACTGACCAACCCCCGACGACACTCATGGATCCATTTGGGTACAGTTTTTCATCAAATTCTGGCGCATGCACGGGCCGCACTGAGTCTAACATGTGTGAGAAAGCTGCATGAACGCGCAAGCCATATATCACTAAGAACTCTTTGACCCGGCCAGGATTCGAACCCATGCCGTCCAGGATCACCCCTAAACGTACACAGTACCGTGACCACCGCACCAATGATCGTCTTATAAGGATTGGTCAGTCTTGGCGCTTATTAACTAAGCTCCCTGACTGACCAACCCCCGACGACACTCATGGATCCATTTGGGTACAGTTTTTCATCAAATTCTGGCGCATGCACGGGCCGCACTGAGTCTAACATATGTTAGACTCAGTGCGGCCCGTGCATGCGCCAGAATTTGATGAAAAACTGTACCCAAATGGATCCATGAGTGTCGTCGGGGGTTGGTCAGTCAGGGAGCTTAGTTAATAAGCGCCAAGACTGACCAATCCTTATAAGACGATCATTGGTGCGGTGGTCACGGTACTGTGTACGTTTAGGGGTGATCCTGGACGGCATGGGTTCGAATCCTGGCCGGGTCAAAGAGTTCTTAGTGATATATGGCTTGCGCGTTCATGCAGCTTTCTCACACATGTTAGACTCAGTGCGGCCCGTGCATGCGCCAGAATTTGATGAAAAACTGTACCCAAATGGATCCATGAGTGTCGTCGGGGGTTGGTCAGTCAGGGAGCTTAGTTAATAAGCGCCAAGACTGACCAATCCTTATAAGACGATCATTGGTGCGGTGGTCACGGTACTGTGTACGTTTAGGGGTGATCCTGGACGGCATGGGTTCGAATCCTGGCCGGGTCAAAGAGTTCTTAGTGATATATGGCTTGCGCGTTCATGCAGCTTTCTCACACATGTTAGACTCAGTGCGGCCCGTGCATGCGCCAGAATTTGATGAAAAACTGTACCCAAATGGATCCATGAGTGTCGTCGGGGGTTGGTCAGTCAGGGAGCTTAGTTAATAAGCGCCAAGACTGACCAATCCTTATAAGACGATCATTGGTGCGGTGGTCACGGTACTGTGTACGTTTAGGGGTGATCCTGGACGGCATGGGTTCGAATCCTGGCCGGGTCAAAGAGTTCTTAGTGATATATGGCTTGCGCGTTCATGCAGCTTTCTCACACATGTTAGACTCAGTGCGGCCCGTGCATGCGCCAGAATTTGATGAAAAACTGTACCCAAATGGATCCATGAGTGTCGTCGGGGGTTGGTCAGTCAGGGAGCTTAGTTAATAAGCGCCAAGACTGACCAATCCTTATAAGACGATCATTGGTGCGGTGGTCACGGTACTGTGTACGTTTAGGGGTGATCCTGGACGGCATGGGTTCGAATCCTGGCCGGGTCAAAGAGTTCTTAGTGATATATGGCTTGCGCGTTCATGCAGCTTTCTCACACATGTTAGACTCAGTGCGGCCCGTGCATGCGCCAGAATTTGATGAAAAACTGTACCCAAATGGATCCATGAGTGTCGTCGGGGGTTGGTCAGTCAGGGAGCTTAGTTAATAAGCGCCAAGACTGACCAATCCTTATAAGACGATCATTGGTGCGGTGGTCACGGTACTGTGTACGTTTAGGGGTGATCCTGGACGGCATGGGTTCGAATCCTGGCCGGGTCAAAGAGTTCTTAGTGATATATGGCTTGCGCGTTCATGCAGCTTTCTCACATATATATATATATATATATATATATATATATATATATATATATATATATATATATATATATATATAATATAAATTTCCTGCGTAGGTATTTATGCAGGAAATTTATATATTTTTTATATATAGATAAATCCTGCGTAGATATTTACAGAGGTAAATATTTACCCCTGTAAACCAGACCACACACTAGAAGGTGAAGGGACGACGACGTTTCGGTCCGTCCTGGACCATTCTCAAGTCATTCTCATCGACTTCAGAATGGTCCAGGACGGACCGAAACGTCGTCGTCCCTTCACCTTTTAGTGTGTGGTCTGGTCAACATACTTTAGCCACGTTATTGTGACTCATCGCCGGCATTTACCCCTGTAAATATTTTGAAAACAAAAAATTCACAGCAGACTATAAGAAAATAGTAGTTTACAACATTATTTACTGATTTCGGGAAAATGAATATAAATTTTGTGATATTCAAACTTGGGCCGTAGCACCATAAAGCACGTAACTTGAATAGAACCACCTCGTCCGCTGCTGCTGCTGCTGCTGCTGCTGCTGCTGCTGCTCAGTCCTACCGATGGTCAACCCACTAAACTCCCACAATTTCAAAGCAATCTGATAACTATTATATTTTGAATATTCCATTAATTATACTAACTAATTGCTCTTATTGTGTTGAGAGGGGGAGGGGGGGGGGTGATGGAAGAGAAGGGGGCTGGAAAGGGAGGTAAGAGGGAGATACGGGAAAAAAGAGTAAGAGAGAGAATGATAGATAGAGAGATAGACAGACAGACATATACCATAGTTTTTACCATATATACCATAGAGAGACCCGGGCAACCGCTTGTACCCTTCGATATATGTATATACATAGTGTATCATATATGAGAGTTGGTGTGGGTGTTGTGTAATGTAATGGGGTGTGTGTCGCAGGCTGGAGAGTCACAGTGTGGTGGTGTGGAGTGAGGCAGAGGGCGGCGAGGCGCTGCACCACCTGCCGTGCTCACAGTTCAGTCTGGTGGTGGAGTGGGAGGGTGCTGGCGTGCCGGCCTCCGCCTGCGTCCAGCACTGCACCAGGCAGAACATCCCCGTCATCTCCCTCACCCTCACGCACCTCTCAGGTGCGTATCATCACATTCTTCTGTTCCTTTATTAAACCTCCAAGTAACTGCTAAACGGCAGCTTTATTTCACTCAAGAAACTGTACAAGTGGAGAGACCATGTATACATATTTTGGCAGGTGTATTATAATGAGTTGTACTGTTGTTGACAGGCGGGACGGTGGAGGAGGAGGCGAGCAGTGAGGAGAAGAGAGCCAGGATTATCCCGAGTGTGGAGGAGCCGCAGCGTGAGGCTGGCGGTGGTGCCAGCCCCCCGGACACCTTCACCCTGGTGGCCTCCACTACCGTCACCAACAACGCCGAGCTCCACTACATCCTCACCTCCATATACAACATCAACCTGGTGGAGAGGTGTCTCAGGTGCGGCCAGCCTCTCCTGCTGCCCCAGGACGCACCCCACCCGTCACAGCACGGCCACAGTATTGTCACACCCGTCACAGCACGGTGACAGTATTGCCACACCCGTCACAGCACGGCCACAGTATTGCCACACCCGTCACAGCACGGCCACAGTATTGTCACACCCGTCACAGCACGGCCACAGTATTGTCACACCCGTCACAGCACGGCCACAGTATTGCCACACCCGCCACAGCACGGCCACAGTATTGTCACACCCGTCACAGCACGGCCACAGTATTGTCACACCCGTCACAGTATTGCCACACCCGTCACAGCACGGCCACAGTATTGTCACACCCGTCACAGTATTGTCACACCCGTCACAGTATTGCCACACCCGTCCCAGTATTGTCACACCCGTCACAGTATTGTCACACCCGTCACAGCACGGTCACAGTATTGCCACACCCGTCACAGTATTGTCACACCCGTCACAGCACGGCCACAGTATTGCCACACCCGTCACAGTATTGTCACACCCGTCACAGCACGGCCACAGTATTGCCACACCCGTCACAGCACGGCCACAGTATTGTCACACCCGTCACAGCACGGCCACAGTATTGTCACACCCGTCACAGCACGGCCACAGTATTGCCACACCCATCACAGCACGGTCACACCCATCACAGTATTGTCACACCCGTCACAGCACGGCCACAGTATTGCCACACCCATCACAGCACGGTCACACCCGTCACAGTATTGTCACACCCGTCACAGCACGGCCACAGTATTGCCACACCCATCACAGCACGGTCACACCCGTCACAGTATTGTCACACCCGTCACAGCACGGCCACAGTATTGCCACACCCATCACAGCACGGTCACACCGTCACAGTATTGTCACACCCATCACAGCACGGCCACAGTATTGTCACACCCATTACAGCACGGTCACACCCGTCACAGTATTGTCACACCCGTCACAGCACGGCCACAGTATTGCCACACACATCACAGCACGGTCACACCCGTCACAGTATTGTCACACCCATCACAGCACGGCCACAGTATTGTCACACCCATCACAGCACGGTCACACCCGTCACAGTATTGTCACACCCGTCACAGTATTGTCACACCCGTCACAGCACGGCCACAGTATTGTCACACCCATCACAGCACGGTCACACCCGTCACAGTATTGTCACACCCGTCACAGCACGGCCACAGTATTGTCACACCCATCACAGCACGGTCACACCCGTCACAGTATTGTCACACCCGTCACAGCACGGCCACAGTATTGTCACACCCATCACAGTACGGTCACACCCGTCACAGTATTGTCACACCCGTCACAGCACGGCCACAGTATTGTCACACCCGTCACAGTATTGTCACACCCGTCACAGTATTGCCACACCCGTCCCAGTATTGTCACACCCGTCACAGTATTGTCACACCCGTCACAGCACGGTCACAGTATTGCCACACCCGTCACAGTATTGTCGCACCCGTCACAGTATCGTCACACCCGTCACAGTATTGTCACACCCGTCACAGTATTGTCACACCCGTCACAGTATTGCCACACCCGTCACAGCACACCCACAGTATTGTCCCACCCGTCACAGTATTGTCACACCCGTCACAGTATTGTCACACCCGTCACAGTATTGTCACACCCGTCACAGTATTGCCACACCTGTCACAGTATTGTCACACCCGTCACAGCACACCCACAGTATTGCCACACCCGTCACAGTATTGTCACACCGTCACAGTATTGTCGCACCCGTCACAGTATTGCCACACCCGTCACAGTATTGCCACACCCGTCACAGTATTGCCACACCTGTCACAGTATTGTCACACCCGTCACAGTATTGCCACACCCGTCACAGTATTGCCACACCCGTCACAGTATTGTCACACCCGTCACAGTATTGTCACACCCGTCACAGTATTGTCACGCCCGTCACAGTATTGTCACACCCGTCACAGTATTGTCGCACCCGTCACAGTATTGTCACACCCGTCACAGTATTGTCACATTCGTCACAGTATTGTCACACCCGTCACATTACACCCACAGTATTGCCACACCCGTCACAGTATTGTCACACCCGTCACAGTATTGTCACACCCGTCACAGTATTGTCACACCCGTCACAGTATTGTCACACCCGTCACAGTATTGTCGCACCCGTCACAGTATTGCCACACCCGTCACAGCACACCCACAGTATTGTCACACCCGTCACAGTATTGTCACACCCGTCACAGCACACCCACAGTATTGCCACACCCGTCACAGCACACCCACAGTATTGCCACACCCGTCACAGTATTGTCACACCCGTCACAGTATTGTCACAACCGTCACAGCACACCCACAGTATTGTCACACCCGTCACAGTAGTCACACCCGTCACAGTATTGCCACACCCGTCACAGCACACCCACAGTATTGTCACACCCGTCACAGTAGTCACACCCGTCACAGTATTGTCACACCCGTCACAGTATTGTCACACCCGTCACAGTATTGCCACACCCGTCACAGTATTGTCACACCCGTCACAGTATTGCCACACCTGTCACAGTATTGTCACACCCGTCAACGTATTGTCACACCCGTCACAGTATTGTCACACCCGTCACAGTATTGCCACACCTGTCACAGCACGGCCACAGTATTGTCACACACGTCACAGTATTGCCACACCCGTCACAGTATTGCCACACCCGTCACAGCACGGCCACAGTATTGCCACACCCGTCACAGTATGGCCACACCCGTCACAGCACGGCCACACCCGTCACAGCACGGCCACAGTATGGCCACACTCGTCACAGCACGGCCACAGTATGGCCACACCCGTCACAACACGGCCACAGTATGGTCACACCCGTCACAACACGGCCACAGTATGGCCACACCCGTCACAGCACGGCCACAGTATGGTCACACCCATCACAACACGGCCACAGTATGGCCACACCCGTCACAGCACGGCCACACCCGTCACAGCACGGCCACAGTATGGTCACACGCGTCACAGCACGGCCACAGTATGGCCACACCCGTCACAGCACGGCCACAGTATGGCCACACCCGTCACAGCACGGCCACAGTATACCTTGAGGTGCTTCCGGGCTTATCGTCCCCGCGGCCCGGTCATCGACCAGGCCTCCTGTTGCTGGACTGATCAACCAGGCTGTTGGACGTATTGCCACACCCGTCACAGCACGGTCACAGTATGGCCACACCCGTCACAACACGGTCACAGTATGGCCACACCCGTCACAGCACGGCCACAGTATGGCCACATCCATCACAACACGGCCACAGTATGGCCACACCCATCACAACACGGCCACAGTATGGCCACACCCATCACAACACGGCCACAGTATGGCCACACCCATCACAACACGGCCACAGTATGGCCACACCCGTCACAACACGGCCACAGTATGGCCACACCCGTCACAACACGGCCACAGTATGGCCACACCCATCACAACACGGCCACAGTATGGCCACACCCATCACAACACGGCCACAGTATGGCCACACCCATCACAACACGGCCACAGTATGGCCACACCCATCACAACACGGCCACAGTATGGCCACACCATCACAACACGGCCACAGTATGGCCACATCCATCACAACACGGCCACAGTATGGCCACACCCGTCACAACACGGCCAAAGTATGGCCACACCCATCACAACACGGCCACAGTATGGCCACACCCATCACAACACGGCCACAGTATGGCCACACCCATCACAACACGGCCACAGTATGGCCACATCCATCACAACACGGCCACAGTATGGCCACACCCATCACAACACGGCCACAGTATGGCCACACCCGTCACAACACGGCCAAGTATGGCCACACCCATCACAACACGGCCACAGTATGGCCACACCCATCACAACACGGCCACAGTATGGCCACACCCATCACAACACGGCCACAGTATGGCCACACCCATCACAACACGGCCACAGTATGGCCACACCCATCACAACACGGCCACAGTATGGCCACACCCATCACAACACGGCCACAGTATGGCCACACCCGTCACAACACGGCCAAAGTATGGCCACACCCATCACAACACGGCCACAGTATGGCCACACCCATCACAACACGGCCACAGTATGGCCACACCCATCACAACACGGCCACAGTATGGCCACATCTACCTGCCTATCCTCTTGTATTTATCGACAAACTCACTACCCGGAAGGTGATCCGCTTCTTAACTTTATATACACTCCAAATAGCGGTTAACATACAATATTAGAGGACATGGGATCGAACCCTGGGCAAGTTGGGTTGACTAGGATCCTTCACTCAGGTCTCACCTGTGTACCCAGCAATAATTGAGAGCCTGGTTGTAAAACAAATGAACGATGGGCCCGGATTCACGAAGCAGTTACGCAGGTACTTACGAACATGTACATCTTTTCTCAATCTTTGGCGGCTTTGTTTACAATTATTAGACAGTTAATGAGCTCCGAAGCACCAGGAGGCTGTTTATAACAATAACAACACTTGATTGGCAAGTTTTCATGCTTGTAAATTGTTTAATAAAAGTAAACAAAGCCGCCAAACATTGAGAAAAGATGTACACGTTAGTAAGTACATGCGTAACTGCTTCGTGAATGTGGCCCCAGTACTCCAGCACACTAACAGTTAAATATTAATTACATCTTGTTACATACGTTACCCTTGTTATCTGTTAGGCTTAACGGGTAACACGGGGTACAAAATGCCAGTAATGATTCATCTGATAACGTAACACATTTTTGTGTGAAGAACTGTGGAAACTTTCTTAAATTTTATTTTAGAGGAAAATATCACCTTGTAGACGCCAGAGTGCGCGCGTGTGTGTGTAATTACCTAAGTGTAGTTACAGGATGAGAGCTACGCTCGTGGTGTCCCGTCTTCCCAGCACTCTTTGTCATATAACGCTTTGAAACTACTGACGTTTTGTCCTCCACCACCTTCTCCCCTAACTTGTTCCAACCGTCTACCACTCTGTTTGCGAAAGTGAATTTTCTTATATTTCTTCGGCATCTGTGTTTAGCTAGTTTATATCTATGACCTCTTGTTCTTAAAGTTCCAGGTCTCAGGAAATCTTCCCTATCGATTTTATCAATTCCTGTTACTATTTTGTATGTAGTGATCATATCACCTGTTTTTCTTCTGTCTTCTAGTTTTGGCATATTTAATGCCTCTAACCTCTCCTCGTAGCTCTTGCCCTCAGTTTCTGGAGCCACGTAGTAGCATGTCTTTGCACCTTTTCCAGTTTGTTGATGTGCTTCTTAATATAGGGCACCACACCACCGCTGCATATTCTAGCTTTGGCCTAACAAAAGTCGTGAACAATTCTTTAGCATATCGCATCAATGTATTTAAAAGCAGTTCTGAAGTTAGAAAGCGTGACATAGCTCCTCTCACAATATGATCCAATTGTGTGTGTGTGTGGGTTGTGTAGACGCCAGAGTGCGTGCGTGTGTGTGAGATCAGCCAGAGGTGCGTGGTATGTGTGTGGTGTGGTGGGGGTTTTTTTTTTTGAGTTTTTTTTTGTGTGTGTGTGTAATGTGCAGGGTGTGTGTGTGTAGACGCCAGGATGCTGCGTGCATGTGTGTGTGCGTAGTCGCTAGAGTGCGG
>WNGS01164082.1:0-12878 GCA_020271785.1 Procambarus virginalis
ATATATATATATATATATATGCGGAAAAACCACAAAGAAATGGAGAAGAGAGATGAACGTTTCGACTCGTGAAAGCCGTTGTCAACATCAGACTGACTAAGAGAAGTAGAGAGAGGGTACAGGTCAGCACATGGACCTGACCAACCATCCATGGGGAAGGATTACCAAAAACAGGAAAGTCAAAGAGGATTAAGCGGTCAGAGAATAAGGATGAAGATTAAGGAAAAGCCTCATGAACACACAATAATTGAATATAAAATTGTAATAAGACATTGTATGCCTCCCTTATCAAAGTTTTTTTTAAACTGTTGTGTAATATTGTAACTTAAAACTGGATCAAGTTTGTACATACCAGTACTAACATTGAGAAGATTTGGACATGACTAATTAGCGCAGACTCAATTAAATTCCGTTCCACAAAGCCATTGCAATTGGCAATGCTTTTCGCCCCATCCCAATTAATAGTGTGATCACACAAACTTGTATGTAGATACAAAGCATTAGACGTTTGGACAGTTCTTATACTATAAGCATGTGGGACATACGTAATTGTAAGGGTTTTCCTGTTTGTCCGAGGTACACAGACTCACAATCATTACTATGAATCGAATACACACAACCTGCTGTACCAGGGAAGTTCAAACATTCATGGTTCATTGTCAAGTGATAAGAAATTACAGATCTCGTAGGATTTATACCAGTACGGGGTCAGGTGAGAAAACAAGTAGAATAAAGAGAATGGTCAGGGGGAAAAATAGGGGATAAATAGGGGGATAATATGGGACGATGCACATACAAAGATTAATCGAGTGTAATAGGCCTATTATGTTTATTTTTTTTTTATTATTTTATTTTATTTTATTTATTTTATTATTTATATACAAGAGGTACATTGGGTTTGTGAGAATACATTGAATAGGACAGTATTACAATCTTGTAAAGCCACTAGTACGCGCAGCGTTTCGGGCATGTCCTAATCTAACAGACAATTTTAAGTAGGTAAGTTCTATCAGAATTGATAATGATAACAAATAGATTGCAAGAGAAAAATGAGATGAGAGAGCTTTGTAAGTATATTAAAGCACATTGTTATATTAAAGCTCTGATTGATTACATTGACAGCTTGATGGGTAATTTAAAAGAATAATAGACACCATACAGCAGATTGACAGCACATATAAGACAGCAATGATCATTATGGTAAAGATTTTCAGATTGGGTACATAAAGATAGGGAGACTGGGTAGCAATAGATACAGATAAACAAGATTAATAAACACCATACAGCAGATTGGCAGCACATATAAGAAGACAGCAATGATCACAATGGTGAAGATGTTCAAACTGGGAAACATAAAGGTTGGGAGATTGGGTAACAATAGATACAGTGCAATTTTAAGGCAAAAGGTGAAAAACTATGAAGATGAAATTAGGTACTTTTTAGTATTGATTTTGAATGATGTAAAAGTTGGACAGCTTTTCAATTCAATAGGGAGTGAGTTTCATAAACTGGGTCCCTTTATTTGCATAGAGTGTTTACACAGATTAAGTTTAACTCTGGGGATATCAAAGAGATATTTATTTCTGGTGTAGTGATAATGGGTCCTATTACATCTGTCCAGGAAGTTTCAGAGCAGGATTTGCATTTAAGAACAGGGTTTTGTAAATGTAGTTGACACAAGAGAATTTATGGAGTGAGATTATATTTAGCATGTTTAGGGAGTTAAACAAGGGGGCTGAGTGTTGTCTGAAAGCAGAATTTGATATTATTCTGATAGCAGATTTTTGCTGGGTGATGATGGACTTGAGATGGTTTGCAGTGGTTGAACCCCATGCACAGATACCATAGTTGAGATAGGGATAGATTAGTGCGTAATATAGAGAGATGAGAGCAGAGTTAGGTACATAGTATCTGATTTTGGAGAGTATACCAACTGTTTTAGAGACTTTCTTAGTTATGTGTTGTATGTGAGTACTGAAGTTGAGTCTCTTGTCTAAGAATAGGCCAAGAAATTTTCCATCATTTTTATTGCTAATGTTTACATTGTCTATCTGAAGCTGAATTGCATTTGTAGATTTGCTTCCAATAAGATGTAGTAGGTCTTTTCTATATTAAGTGTTAGTTTGTTGGTTGACATCCACAAGTGGACATTCTTTAGTTCATTATTAACAACATTATTTAGAGTATGTGGATTGGGGTTAGAGTAGATGAGGGTAGTATCATCAGCAAACAAAATAGGTTTCAGAATGTTAGAGACATTAGGCAGATCATTGATGTATATAAGAAATAGAAGAGGTCCCAAGATGCTGCCCTGTGGCACTCCAACGGTTATTGGTAGAGTGGGAGAGCTTATATTATTGATGGCTACACATTGGTGTCTATCACTAAGATAGGATTGGATATAGTCCAGTGAATGGCCTCGGATTCCATAATGATGGAGTTTACGTAAGAGGTAATTGTGATTAACAGTATCGAAGGCCTTTCTCAGGTCAATGAAGAGTCCAATCGGAAACTCATTTTTGTCAAGGGCATAACAAATGATGTTGAGCAGTGTCTTCTTTTTTGGCATCGTTATATTCCGGTCTTGTTCTTACTCTCATGGTGGGTAGAGTAAATAGCTCCGTGATTTGGATACTCATGGTAGTTTGTTCTATTCTCCTGTGGATTGCTTCAAGAATTTGTAATCATCTTACATCTTGGGTTTTGTCTATTATACAAGTGTTTTATTCAGCATTTCTCTTAATAGAGTGATCTCATGGGCTTGTCTCATGTGATTCCTAGGGGCACCAGATTGAAGATGCCCCGTTCAAACTCTCTTCTCACATTGCTCCATTCGGAACAGTGTGTAAGGGCTCGACGAATATAAGCACTGAGAACACTGGTTTTGTATCTTTGGGGCACTCACTCTTACCGTTCAGGCATAATCCTATGTTGGTAAGTTTTGTATACTCTGTCCGGTATTATCTCTATGGTTTGTACAATGGAATTCATCTCTATTCCATGTACAATAGAATTCTTCGGCGATGGCGAAGCAGTGGCGAATCCTTTATCGTCATTGCTTTCAAGCTTGTACATGGAATTCTTCGAAAATATTTTTTTTTCAAAAATTACCCCTGGAATCATTCCATGCTTTAGATATGTTGATGATATTCTGTGTATATGGCCTACAGATGTAAACACAGACGAATTTGTAGCCAAACTTAATGATCAAGTCACCTCTTGAAAATTTACTATGAAGAATGAAATTGATAAATGTTTACCATTCCTAGATGTACTTATTCATAGCGAAGATTTTTCCACTAAAGTTTAGTGT
The DNA here is from genome assembly GCA_020271785.1 of Procambarus virginalis. Taxonomy (NCBI): domain Eukaryota; kingdom Metazoa; phylum Arthropoda; class Malacostraca; order Decapoda; family Cambaridae; genus Procambarus; species Procambarus virginalis. Next base: position 3,314 of record WNGS01164082.1, read on the forward strand.
CTACAGAAAACCTACGAATAATTTATCTTATGTTCATTATTTCTCAGGGCACAGATACAATGTGAAAAAATAAAAATTTTCTTCAATGTATCTAAGAGCTCTTCCAGTTGTAAGTCCAGAATTCTTAGATGAAGAGTTTAAGAATATTGATTATATTGGTTTCAAGCTTTGTTATCCACTGAGTTTTTTGGAAGTTTGCCGTAGCAAAGCACGTCGTACATATAATAATATATGCAGTGAAAAAATTCGTCCAAAGAATGTGTTATGTTTACCATATTTCTCTGGGTTTGAGAATATTGTCAAAGCCTTGAAACTTTTTTGATAAACATGTATTGTTTAGCTATGAAAAAAGTGTTGGTAAGCTATTAGTTAGAAACAGCCCTCATAGTGATAATTGTGTCATTTATAAAATACCTTGTAAAGACTGTAATAAGTTCTATGCACTCTCTCTATATATATATGTATATGTATATATATATACATATACATATCCAAACCATATGTATGGATATGTGGATATGTATATGTATAAACCATTGCGTATACATATTGGTATACGCAAGCCAAACAAATTTTTGTGTTCCTCACGTGTGCCCCAAAGAATGAGGTGATTTGATAAAATGCTATGCCCAAGATTGCCATCCGAGTGCCGGCAGGGAAGTGGTTTAAATAGCTTCGGCTATCACTTCCTTTTGTCCGGTCGTGATGGTCAAGCGGATTAAGGCGTCCTGTAGATACCAGTTGCGTTGCTCCTGGCAGTATAGGTTCGAGTCACTTCTGGGGTGTGAGTTTTCAGTCGCATATAGTCCTGGGGACCATTCAGGCTTGTTCGCATATATATATATATATATATATATATATATATATATATATATATATATATATATATATATATATACAAAAATATTGGAATTTGTGAGACTTGTACCTAACACCTGACAGCACTCAATAGTCAATTTTATGGCACAGATACTTCATCGAATCACCTCGATGTTAGGGGCCACGAGAGAAACACAAATGAGAAGAAGCTTGATTGGTCCCCAAGCCAATATGCAACAGAAAACTCTAACAACTGTATTGTAAGGCATCATAACCCCCATCGTGACGTTTTGTGATGTATTATGATGCACCGAAATGCATTAATTGTAGCACATGGTGGCGGAGTCATAACAACTACAGGGAGTAGGAACTTTATCAGAGAGAGCTGCAAGTTGGCATGACTAACATGGAAGACCACTGGCATGGGAGGTCACTGGCATGGGAGGCCACTGACATGGGAGGCCACTGACATGGGAGGCCACTGGCATGGGAGCCCACTGGCATGGGAGGCTACTAATATAGGAGGCCACTAACATGGGAGACCACTGGCATGGAAAGCCACTGATATGGTAGGCCACTGACATGGGAGGCCACTCGCATGGGAGGCCACTGGCATGGGAGGCTACTGGCATGGGAGGCCACTGTCACGGGAGGCCACTTACATGGAGGATATTGACATGGGAGGCCACTGACATGGGAGGCCACTTACATGGAGGATATTGACATGGGAGGCCACTGGCATGGGAGGCCACTGGCATGGGAGGCCACTGGCATGGGAGGCCACTGGCATGGGAGGCCACTGGCATGGGAGGCCACTGGCATTGGAGGCCACTGGCATGGGAGGCCACTGGCATGGGAGGCCACTGGCATGGGAGGCCACTTACATGGGAGGCCACTTACATGGAGGATATTGACATGGGAGGCAACTGGCATGGGAGGCCACTTGCATGGGAGGCCACTGGCATGAGAGGCCACTGGCATGGGAGGCCACTTACATGGGAGGCCACTGGCATGGGAGGCCACTGACATGGGAGGCCACTGACATGGGTGGCCACTGACATGGGAGGCCACTGGCATGGGAGGCCACTGACATGGGAGGCCACTGACATGGGAGGCCACTGACTTGGGAGGCCACTGCCATGGGAGGCCACTGACATGGGAGGCCACTGGCATGGGAGTCCACTGGCATGGGAGGCCACTGGCATGGGAGGCCACTGACATGGGAGGCCACTGGCATGGGAGGCCACTGACAATGAAGGCCACTGGCATGGGAGGCCACTGGCATGGGAGGCCACTGGCATGGGAGGCCACTGACATGGGAGGCCACTGACTTGGGAGGCCACTGCCATGGGAGGCCACTGGCAATGAAGGCCACTGGCATGGGAGGCCACTCGCATGGGAGGCCACTAATACAGGAGGCCACTCGCATGGGAGGCCACTAACATAGGAGGGCACTGGCATGGGAGGCCACTGGCATGGGAGGCCACTAATACAAGGAGGCCACTCGCATGGGAGGCCACTGACATGGGAGGCCACTGGCATGGGAGGCCACTGGCATGGGAGGCCACTGGCAATGAAGGCCACTGGCATGGGAGGCCACTGGCATGGGAGGCCACTAATACAGGAGGCCACTCGCATGGAAGGCCACTGGCATGGGAGGCCACTGGCATGGGAGGCCACTGGCATGGGAGGCCACTTACATGGGAGGCCACTGACATGGGAGTCCTCTATCACCAACATACCATTCTTAGCTTAACAACGCTACCATAGACAATGAGGAGCTGAAATACGTTGCCAATTTCCTCATTGCAGAACAGTGGCTTCTGCAATGAGATGTGTAACAGTAAACAGTAGCTCATGGCCAGTGGCACCCTGGCCGCCCCATTGCAAGTGACCACCACCCTTGTTGTTGCGTATCAGTTGAAGGTCAGAAGCCAGAGAGGTAGGTGTGTGTGGAACGCCTCTTGCCTGATGCACAACACAGTGTTGTTGATGTCAGTGGAACTCTTTTTAGAGCAATATTTATTAACAGGACAGGCCTGTAGTGTGGTCTTGAGTAAGCCAGGTTGTGTAGTGTAGCTATGGTAATCTTGGAACAAAATTCGGGAATGTAACTAAGCTGGAGTTTGAGATCTCATTCACTCTAGTATGGAGGGTCGGAAATTTATGCAGAACTTTAATATAATTGCAGATGATCAGGATTGAATCCATCAGTGATGAGGTGTGCACATTAGATGACAATGTTAATGTAAAAATTCCTGCTGGGTTCTGATAAGACCTGATAACGAATTTATAAGAGGAAACTGCAACTCCTGAATGATTCCGAATGTCGCGACTCATCTGTAAAAATATATCCTGAATCTTAGTGAAGGTTTCAGGAGTCCTATCATCACTAAATATTTCCAGCAGGAGAGCCACATCAGGACTAGGAGTGTTCATTGCCCTGATGTGGACGATGAACATGTTGGACTTAAACACAGTTTGTGGAAGATCGCCAACATTGGTACTGAAGCCCTTTAATTTGTCAGACATTATGTTAATGGATTGGCTCATCACGGTTGCATGCTGATTGATACAGCAGCTGTGTATGGTGGCTGCCCTCGTGCTGTCAGGCTAGTAGTGATTATAGTCTAGTTCTCCTGTCAAAGATATTTAGCCTCCGGCCGAGCTGGTGTGATTGTACCTATTTTTATCTGCACAATTCAGCCAGACGTTGGTGCCAAATGTGAAGAAATATATATCCTTTGACCTATCACTTTCAAAGTCTTTGCGTTGGGCGGCAAATGTAAAAACTTCCTTTTTACTTACAGACTTCGACTTCTTAGCCCCAGAGTGGGTGACAGATTTGATAGTGGTAATTTAGGAGGCGATAGCAAACCCCAAAATCCAACTACTTTATCCTCCAATCCCTAGGTCGTTAGCGTCTCAATTGAATGCTCAATCTAGAGGGTAGCAAAGGGGTCACACCAAATTAAGTATTTAGTGTTTAAAGCTGTGGCTTGATTCCAGAACTTAAACCTGTTAAATTCAAGACTTCAGAAGGAGCTATATCAAAGCAAAATAACGGGCAGTAATCATCAAAGGTTGTTGACGAAAGACACTTTTGCAACAACAACAGCAATTTATTCAACAAAACTTATTAAATACGCGGTAATACAACGTAATATTACGTTAATTCCTGAGTGTCACTCCTACAGCTAAACAGTACCAGCTACAGCAGGACACGTTCCCACCACTCTGTCTGGTAATAACGAGACCTTGTCTCAAGCCCTCTTGCATAGGCAAGAGGAACATGTGATCTAACTGAACACTAGTGAACACTCGGACTCAACTGCACTCAGCTCTTACAGTGGCAATCAATAATGATGGAAATAAAACAATAACAATATTACTACTTCTCACAAAGAGAACTGTTGTCCCTTGGACAATCTTCAATCAAACAATTAATTACGTTAACACTTGTCACTAATGACTGCAACACATCAATGAACAATTTAATTATTAGTTTACTTTAAATCTTCTGCCACACAGACAGTTAACCAAGATGAATAGACAGGTAACAGTAGACAACAGTAGACAGGTAACTATCCACAGTCTCTGTACCTAAAGCCTGCTAATTCCACTGACGTCAATGAGATAATCCTTTCCCTTAAAACCAAGTCTAGTGCCCTTGATGAGATACCAACTTTAATTTACAAAAAAGCCTCCAGATCTTTAGCCCCTGCTATTGCATTGCTCTTCAACAAGTCACTTGAACTCCAAACCTTTCCAGATATTCTAAAGAAAGCGAGAGTAACCCCTGTCCACAAATGTGGTGATCTCACAGATGTTAACAACTACAGACCTATATCAATCCTGCCTAACTTGTCAAAAATATTTGAAAAACTAATCTACAAGCAGCTTTACTCTTATCTAGCCAAACACAATATACTTAGCTCTTGTCAATATGGCTTCAGACCCAAAAAAGCACTAACGATGCACTTATTAGTATGATTAACTTGATTCATGCAGCTCTTGATAAAAATGAGTTCCCTGTTGGGTTATTTGTGGACCTGCGTAAGGCTTTTGACACTGTCAACCACCAAAACCTTCTTCTTAAATTACATCATTATGGAGTCAGAGGACACTCCCTGCAATATCTCAAATCTTACCTTACTGACAGGCTCCAGTATGTTTCTGTGAATAATTCAATTTCTCCCACCCTACCCATCAACATCGGTGTTCCTCAGGGCAGCATACTTGGCCCTCTCCTCTTTCTCATCTACATTAATGACCTTCCAAATGCCTCCCAACACCTCAAACAATTCTTTTTGCTGACGACACAACCTTCATTTACTCCAGTCCTGACCCCCTTGCTCTAAATGCCACAGTAAATACTGAGCTAAATAAAGTCCATCTTTGGCTAACTGCCAACAAACTCACCCTTAACATTGACAAAACTTTCTATATTCTGTTTGGCAATAAATCCTCTAATCAAATAAATCTCAAAATTAACAATACCCAAATTTGTAACAAATTAGATGTAAGTTCCTTGGCGTTCTCATTGACCACAAGCTGAACTTCCAGGGACACATTCTAAACATATCAAAAAAGTTCAAAAACTGTTGGCATTCTCTCTAAGATCAGATATTATGTACCCCGACCTGCCCTGGTGACTCTCTATTACTCCCTCATCTATCCATATCTCAACTATGGTATTTGTGCTTGGGGTTCCACTACCCAAAATCATTACGTCCTCTAATTACTCAACACAAAGCTGCTATTAGGACAATATCCAACTCTGGCCCCAGACATCACTCGGTACCCCTACTCAAATCTCTGAATATGTTAGATATTAAGTCACTGCACATTCTCTCATGTGTATCATACATATATAAAACGCTGAACTGTAATGCCAATCCTGAACTCAAAAGCTTCATTGAAGGTTGTAACAGAACCCATGAGCACCACACCAGAAATAAATACAGTTTTGATATTCCAAGAGTACGGCTTAATCAAACTAGAAATGCTCTACAAATCAAGGGACCCAGAATGTGGAATGACCTCCCCATCCATGTTAAAGACTGTACCTCTCTCAACCAGTTTAAGAAAAAACTAAACACTACCTTATAAATTCCCTGTAACCTACCTTACCCCTCTAGTTCAACCCATGTCTGTTATTTTTTAATCAACGCTGTTTGTCAACCTTTTGTATTTGTGCTGCTTTTTCAGTCATGTTCCCCCTTTTTTTTATCTTTATTTGTATTTGTTCTCAACACTTTTATTCTTTATGCTCTATTAGTATTAAGTTCTAGATATTAATGTTCTTCCTGCCCGAAACGCATTGCGTAATAGTGGCTTTAGGCATTGTATGTACTAGCTCTACCTATAATTCGATCCATTAATGTAACCTCACTTGTATGTATATACCTTACCTGAATAAACATTTATTTATTTTATTTATTTATTTATTTATAATTTACTCAACATGTACGATAACACATGAGTCCAACACTGCGATGTAACTCAACTCAATAATCACTGAATGATAAAATTATAATAATATACAGGTGTCCCTAGACACAACACTCAATGACTTACTTTTCCACTGGTGTCTGGTATGAATATAAAATGCATTGTATCACACAGACACATGAATAACTAATGATGAAATAATAATAATAACACCGTATAACTCAAATGCACAAAAGTATTAGAAATACTAGATGTGTGGCATGTGGCGCACTAATACCAAGGACAGAGGTCCGGGCCTCGCCACTGGAGGGGCAGTCGTCGCCACTCGCTTTCCCAGTGGTTGTTTGGCGCTGCGTGAGGGTGGTTTGGTGTTGGTGCCGTGGTCCGCCCGCTGCCCAGCGTGTCAGCTGGCGGCATGGCGGCGGCTGGGAGTAGGCCGCTTCGCCGTGTAGATACTGTGGGGCTTGCTTTCTCAGCTCCTGTGGACTGGCCTCTCGTAGCAGTCGCGTTACTGGACGTTTTGAAAGTGACGGTCGCCGATCTTCTAGGCCTGGAGAAAATTACGTCTATGCGTATGGCGGTGAAATTTGCCACGTCAGCCGGCTACCTGGATTTTGTGCGCCGCTACAATGATGAGACGTTTCCGCTACCAGCTTCTGCTGTGACTGTGCGGGTGACGGATCCGTGGGGCCCGCTGACTTTTGTGAGTGTGCACGGTGTGCTGGTGGATTTCCCAGAGCAGGAACTGCGTTCCGAGTTTGCCAGGTTTGGTGCGGTGGTGACGCATCGATTCACCTTTTTACGTTCTGGGAGGCTGCAAGGACTCCGTCTTGGAGTGCGAACGCTTGGCATGCGACTCACCGTCGACATCCCTTCCCGGGTTTCCATCTGCAGGCTATCCATGAGGATCTTTTATCAGGGCCAGTCGCGCACCTGTTTCCGGTGTGGTAAAGAGGGCCATGTTGCGGCTGGGTGCAGCGTGCCTCGCACGATGGAGCCTTCTGTAATTCATGCAGCTGATTTTCCTTCCTTGCGCTCACGCAGTGCTTCGCCTGTGGATCCTCCCTCTGTATGTGAGGGGGTGGTGGTGTGTGCGGCGCCAGCCTCGCAGCCTACCCCTTCGCCTCCGACGGATTCTTCACCTGTGCTCGCTCCTGCTCCTCTGCCCGTCCCGCTTTCATCGAGGGATCCCTCCCCTATGCGGGCCCCTTCCTTGTCTTCAGTTGCGCCTGTCGTCTCTCCGACTCCGGTCTCCCCAGTGGATAGAGGCCTTATCCCCCATGTTGTTGAGGATGCCCTTCTGCGCAGTAGTGTGCTCCCGGTTGTGGGGCGCCCCGCCGCTGGCCCTTCTCGGGTGCCTCCTGTGGGGGGCGATAGTTCTGATGACCTCTGACCTGTTCCGAAGCGTTCCCGGATTGTGTCGCCCCCTCGTGCGTGGGGCGGATGAGTGTGCTGACATGGATGAGGATGCAGTGGCGGGCTCTGAGTTGCCTCCTGTGTTAAGCCCTTCGCCTTCTGCTGTTGGCTCCCCTCCGTGGGAGGCTACCCCTGGTGACCGAGACCTCGTCGTGATATTGAAGAAGGATGAGCGTCGGAGGGCCTCTGCTTCTGTTCATGGGAGAGGGGGCCCCGGTGCGTCTGTGGATCCCCCCTGTGCGCAGCCCTGTGAGCCGCCTCGTGCGTTTTCCGGTGCGCTTCCCGATGCTCGGCCCCTGGGGAGGTGCCCCTCCCTCTCTTCTCGCCCGCCGAGGTAGTGTTGGAGGAGTCGATTCCTTGTCGGTCAGTTATGATGTCCGGGTGCGTCCTATCCTGTGATTCTTCTACCATTTGGGTTCCTCGTGTGAAGAAATTTTTTAGTGGGGTGCCGGATTTCATGATTCGGCCGTGTGACTCTCCTGGGCGTCCGGTATCTGATGTTCAGATGGCGGTTTGGGAGGCTTATTGCCTGCGCTTTCCGGTGCAGGAGTACCCTTATAAATATGTGTAGTCATTGAGGTTGGGGTGTTTCTGTGCTTCTGTCTTTATGCCTGGGTGTGTATGACTGGCTGTGTTTGTGCCTGCGTTTGTGTGTGCATAGGTGTTTATCTGGCTCCTGCGTGTGCCTGTTAGGTGCTTTTTGTTACTGTGTTTTTTTTTCATTTTCTTATTGTGTTTTGCCTCTGTACTTGGGTTTGCGTGGCCTTATGTTTTTGTGTCCTAATATGTGCCTGTGTTGGGTGGTAGGGCTGGTTGTGGTTGTTATTTTTTTTTGTATCTTTGCTCTTCATTGTTATGGTGTGGCTCTTTTTCATGTTCTTTGTGAATTATTTCTTGAATTTTTTTTGTGTTTTCCCCTTTTATGTATCCAGTGCCCGTTTCGGGGGTTTCCTGTTTTGTATCACGATTCCTTCACTTTTGGATTTATGTATGTTTGGTCTGTTCTTCATGTGTTCATGGTGTATTCCTTGCTATTTTTTCCCTGTCTGTTTCCCCTGAACGTCTTCATGAATTGTTATTGTGATTTTTTCTGTTATGTACTGGGATCTTTTATAAACAAAAAAAAAAATACCAAGGACAGTGATGGATTCAGTGTCACTCAAACAGTTGTATCGGCGACTGACTTATTGTTACCTCGACCAGATCCACTCTTACCCATACCAGGTGATAACGATATAACACAGGTCGGATGGCTGATCCAAGATCAAACACTAGGAACACTAGAAAAAAGAATATTTTGTACTTACTTTAAAGCCGGCCTGTCACTCACAGCTTGCATACATTCTACGTTGAACTGTAGATGCTTCGATGAAATACTCCAGCAATTTCCGCACATGGTAATGTGTGAGTAACTTAAGTTGACACAGGGTCACTTGCCAATGGGTGGCAGGTGCAGACAACTCAACAATGGCCACACGTAGTGACAAGCGAGTTCACAGTGTAAGCACTTGTAGGATGGCGCGTTTTAGTGGAAAATTTCTGTTAGCCCCAATTCCGTTGAAATTGAAGCTATTTCTCTCCCAGAAATTACAGGCAATCAAAGGATTGCCTGTACAACATGGAAATCCCGTACTCGTGACGATTTACTCACGAATATTCACTGATTAAAACTGGCAAGTCCTGTTGCCTCTTGCTAAGTGGTCACGTGGTATACAATATATTTCTTTCTTCTCTTAAAATCACTCATCCCCAAGTTAATTAACAAATATCGCAAACCAGATTCTGTAGCGAATCGCGATAGATGAAAATAGATGCGATATTAGATGACGAGATATTAATGAACGTGGCGTTTGGCGGGGATTCTTGCTGTGGCCGG
>WNGS01164082.1:41770-52096 GCA_020271785.1 Procambarus virginalis
AGAGCTATGGGTGGTGGAAGAGTATGGGCATTTAACTGATACTCCAGGAAAAAGGGTTGTCTTGGTTAGCTGCACCAAGGACAACCTTCCTCAGTAGCATACAGTTCCGAATGGCCTCGTAGGCGCTAGCAGCTGCTTCGAGGTACTCACCCCCCCCCCTCCTGATCAGCCAATCAGAGCCTTAACTCCTGAGTCGCTCACATTTTCATTGGCTGCCGTGCCAGATTCAAGCCACCAGGGTGGAGGCCTTTCCCCCTCGCTAACAACAGAAGCCCACTGGTATGGGTAGGGTGGGGTAAGGTATGGGGGGGGAGGTTCACTTAATGGTCTTCANGTGGCCGGTGTCATGTTCACAGAAAATGGTACCATCCGTTTTTCTATGTGCGGCGGCTGGACGCCACTAGAGAGAGAAAGTAAACAGCACACAGGACCCTGCCAAGCTTGGGAGCTACTCTATCATGTAATCGTTTATTATTATTAAAGTCAGTAACCAGGAATGACTTTACATCAACCTTACTACCAAGACTATCTCAGCTATACACAGACACCACACTGGCGACGAGGATGAACTGGGAACGCAGGTATTTTGTTCAACAAAACACAAGGAAGGAGCATGCTGTCTCGCCCAGAGGGAAGAAGCTGTCTGTGAGCACCATACCCGATGCTGTGTATGCAACCCCATGCTGTGTGCTGACTGTTGCTGTGTGCTGATCGTTGCTGTGTGCTGGCCGTTGCTGTGTGCTGGCCAATGCTGTGTGCTACCCAAGCTGTGCTGATTGTTGCTGTGAGAGGAATCTGCCGACGCTGTGTACGAAACGACGCTTTGATGCAGTGTACAAACCCGATGTTTTGGTTACGAAACGACGCTTCGTGCTACAAATTCTTCACGCTGTGAACCAACTGCTGCTACTGCTGCCAACTGCTGCCTACTGCTGCCAACTGCTGCCAACTGCTGCCTACTGCTGTACAACTGCTGCCAATTGCTGTACCAACTGCTAACAACTGTGTTGCTGTGAGTAGGAACAACACATGTACACAAGGGCTAGGTAAGAAGTCAGTTGCTGCTGTGTTGTGCACTGTTGTGAACTTTTGCATTAAAATGCTTGTGTGCTTTGCAAAATTAAAGTAATTACAGTGAATTCTTGAATAACATATACAGTGCAGTAAGTGTTATATATTCTGAGGAACATTTTAAGTGATAAGTTTAAATTTATTCAGTAAAAATGGCAAATATACCTCAGTTTCCTGCATTTGATCCTGACTGTGACCAGACAAACCTGTCACAGAGGTGGGTCAAATGGCTTAAAAGGTTTGAAAATTTGTTGATAGTTTCTGACATCAAAAGTGCTGAAAGAAAGCGTGCCTTTCTGCTTCATTATGCAGGTGATAGAGTTTGTGACATCTTTGATACACTGAAAGATACTGGTGGTGCCAAAGATTATGACACTGCCAAGGCCAAATTAACTGAGCATTTCAAACCAAGGCAAAATACTGCTATGGAAATTATGCATTTCAGGAGAGCAAAACAACTCTCTAATGAAACTGTTGATCAATACCATACACGTCTGCAGGGTTTAGCAGCCCACTGTGAGTTTGCTGATGTTGACAAAGAAATCAAACAGCAAATAATTGAAACATGCACATCTACACGTCTTCGTCGAAGAGCTCTAGAACTTGTTGATGATGAAAGTTCTCTTACCAAGATACTGGATATGGCTCGTCGAATGGAAGATGCTGCACGTGATGCTCGTGCCATGGAGTGCAGTGCCAACAACGGTTCTGCCACTGTTACTAACAGTCATGAAGTATGTAAGGTTCAGGGAGTACACCATGATCATAGAAGATATCATGCCAAACCTAACATTAAATTGAGCCGAGAACCACATCACAACTGGAGTCATGGAACAAGACTCAAGCAGTCACAACGACTCACATCAGAGGTTGTCAACAATAAATGTTACAATTGTGGAGGAGACTACCCACACCAAGATAATGTTTGTCCTGCACAAGGTAAGAAGTGCTATGAGTGTAGAAAACTAATCATTTTGGTGCTATGTGTCGTTCCGCACTAAAGAAACCACAATCAATAAATAAAAGCAATGTACGAGGATCAAGTCATAGGAGTCGAGGTGGCAAACACAATATTGCACCTCAAATCAAGAATGTTAATAATATACAAGACAACATTTCATTACAACCAGTCTCAGATGACAGTGAATGTGATTATATTTATGGAGTACAATCAATCACAGAATGGAATGATCTTCCAAACAACCCAGAGACTATAGTATACATTGCTGGCATTTGTCTCAAAATTCTCATTGACACTGGATCAAACATTGACACCATTGCTGAGTGCCACTATGAAAAATTTAAAAAACAGTTCCCAAAGCTTGAAAACTATAATGGCAAAGCCACTGCCTATGCTTCAAAGGTAGCCTTACCAGTGATTGGAACTTTCACTGCAGAGATTAAGTCAAAGAATGCAATGCTCATTACTACATTCCATGTTGTTAGGAATGCAAAGGAGTCTTTACTCAGTTACAAGACTTCAACCAAATTGGGGCTACTTCAGCTTTCTAATGCTGTAGCAGTGGAATCTGCAAACAATGTTGATGCTATTGTTGCTGAATTTTCTGATCGGTTTAAATCCATAGGTTGTTATACTGATAGCAAGGTACATCTGCATATCAACCCAGATGTAATTCCAGTTGCCCAACCACATCGCCGACAACCATTCCATACTCGCAAGAAAGTCGATGCCGAACTGGATAGGCTGATAGAACTAGATATCATTGAACCGGTAACAGGCCCAACACCATGGGTAAGCCCAATTGTCACTCCACCAAAGCCGAAGAATCCAGATGAGATACGCATTTGTGTAGACATGCGTGTTCCCAACAAGGCAATAATGCGTGAACGCCATCCTACACCCACTGTAGATGATATGATCTACCGCTTGAATGGTGCAACTGTATTCAGCAAGTTAGATTTAAACAAGGGCTATCATCAGCTTGAACTTGATGATGAGAGTCGATTCATCACAACGTTTACGACACATCGAGGTCTGTATAGGTACAAGCGCCTGAGTTTTGGTATTAACAGTGCTGCTGAAGTATTCCAGCACATCATCAGCCAGGTATTGCAAGATATACCTAATGCTGACAACATGTCTGATGACATCATTGTTTATGGCCGTACCCAAGCTGAACACGACAAAGCTCTTCGTGCAACATTGCAACGCTTACGAGAAAAGAATTTGACGCTAAGCCGAGCAAAGTGTGAGTTCAATCAACATAAAATTGAATTCTTTGGACATGTACTTAGTGACAAAGGTCTGTCTCCAGATCCTAAGAAAGTTGCAGATATCAAGAATGCTGCACCTCCTTCAACATCCACTGAAGTACATAGTTTTCTGGGAATGGCAAACTACTGTTCTCGCTTCATTCCAGATTTTGCTACCATTACGAAGCCTCTACGTGAGCTCCTGAAGAAAAATGCATCATGGTACTGGAGCGATGTCGAGCAAAATGCATTTGATGCTGTGAAAGATGCACTAGTAGAAAATGCGACTGCTGCATACTTTGATCCATCAATGGACACTGAGTTAACGGTGGATGCTAGTCCTGTTGGTTTAGGTGCTGTGTTAGCCCAACACAAACCTGGTCAACCAGATTCAAGAGTAGTAATTGCCTACGCCAGCCGTTCTCTCACAGATGTTGAGCAACGATACAGTCAGACAGAGAAGGAAGCTCTTGCTCTTGTATGGGGCTGTGAACACTTCAATGTGTATCTGCTTGGTGCACCCTTTACCACGATAGTCACTGACCACAAACCGTTGGAGACCATCTTCAATAATCCAAAGTCCAAACCACCAGCTCGCATTGAGAGATGGGCTCTTCGTCTGCAACCATACAACTTTACGGTGAAATACAAGCCAGGTGCAGGCAATCCCGCTGATTACATCAGTCGACATCCTGCCAACAGTTTCACCATCACCAAGCATCAGCAAGTTGCCGAGGAATATGTACACTCTGTAACCTGTGATGCAGTCCCTAAGGCTCTCACTCTTGATGAAATCCGTACTGCAACCCTAGAGGACCCAACTCTGCAAGCAACAGTGGATGCATTGACTAAGAAAAAGTTTCCACGCATCCCACCCTCAGGAGTTGACCAAGATGCATTCAAAGCACTTGAACGCATCCAGACAGAATTAAGTGTTACGCAACAACGCGACACCGTGCTGCGAGGTACTCGTATCGTTATTCCAGCTGTTCTCCAGCAACGTGCTCTGAAGCTTGCACATCAAGGACACCAAGGTCTTGTAAGGACCAAACAGCTGCTACGAGAAAAGGTGTGGTTTCCTGGCATTGATCGTCAAGCTAAGGACATGCATGATGCCTGTGTCCCTTGCCAAGCTGCAGTGGATACTTCAAGACCAACACCTCTACAACCTTCACCACTACCTGCTGCACCATGGATGGAAGTATCGATGGACTTCTGTGGACCGCTACCAACTGGAGAGTACTTGATGGTAGTCATTGATGATCACTCACGTTATCCAGAAGTAGAAATCATCACTTCCACATCTGCAAAGGCTGTCATCCCGAAGCTCGACAAGATCTTTTCAAACTTTGGCATTCCTGAAGTTGTCAAGACGGACAATGGACCGCCATTTAATGGACAAGACTTTGTCAACTTTGCTGAGCATATTGGATTCAAACACCGCCGTGTGATGCCACTACATCCTCAAGCAAATGGAGAAGTAGAGAGATTCATGCAACCTCTCATGAAAGCTGTACGCTGTGCTCATGCCGAAGGACGATCCTGGAAACAAGCTATGTATGCTTTTCTCAGGAACTACCGTGCAACACCGCATGGAACACTGGGCAAGTCGCCTGGCGAACTTTTATTTGGACGTCCTATGAGAATCGCACTACCTGTCATGCCAGCCAAGGTAACGGATAAACGTCTCGCTCAGAAGGATGCACTAGCCAAGGGCAAAATGAAAATTGCTCATGATCAACGTGCAAAGGAACAATTCATAAAGGTTGGAGATACTGTTCTCGTTAAAAAGAAAAAAGAGGGAAAGCTAGATATGCCGTATGATACAAAACCATATAAAGTGATTAGTGTAAAAGGAACTATGGTAACAGCGAGTAATAGAGATCATAGTATAACACGTAATATGGCTTATTTCAAAGTGATTCCAACTAGTGTAGAAAATGATGAAGTGCAAAGTCGTGTAAAAGAAAAAGAAAAAATGAGTTATAACTCGATAAACAATTCATCGAGGGATGTTTTTGTATTTAAGGACTCTCGTCCAAAACGTCATGTTAAACGCCCTACACGATATGATGATTAATTGTGTTCCTATGTAATGCAAAGTATTTACTTGTTATGCTAGACTAAATTTAATATTGTTTGAATAATGCAGATCTCTCATTCAATATTTTGTAACTTTGTATTACAGTTTCTTTCATGTTTGTTTAACATTGCATATGTATTTTTAACATTGAAATCCTTTGTGGTAAAGATTGTTTAAATTCTTTGTGTGTTTAATTAATGTTAAATGTATGCAATATCTCTTGACATGTTAATAACTTACTTTGTGTCAATAACTTTGCTTTGTGCTACAAGCATGGTAGACATCCTGTATTCATTCTTTTTAAAGAAAAGGAGGGATGTCATGTTCACAGAAAATGGTACCATCCGTTTTCTATGTGCGGCGGCTGGACGCCACGAGAGAGAGAAGGTAAACAGCACACAGGACGCCTGCCAAGCTTGGGAGCTACTCTATCATGTAATCGTTTATTATTATTAAAGTCAGTAACCAGGAATGACTTTACATCAACCTTACTACCAAGACTATCTCAGCTACACACAGACACCACAGCCGGCAGCGTAGACAACTCACGTCTTAGTGTAACAGGCGACTTTGTCAGAATGATGCTGGCAGGCTCTGCTAGGGCACTCGAGGCTACCTCAACTCTCCCTTTCTCGATATATGAATTCAACTTGATCACTGAGGCCTAGACCAATCAAAGCCTTTTCTCCAGGTTATAACATCATAACTATGTCACGGGAGAGGGTCTAGTGTTTGCGAGTCAGTTGGGACCTGCTGGACCATTTCTACCCGCACATTTCAAAAGTTCCCTTTAACACTGATTTTGGAATTTAACTCCATGGAGTTAAGTAGTTGTTGTACATACTTCTCCTTGCTGTAATTAACAAACGGTGAGGTACACGACAGCCCTCGTGATACATATAGCTTCCTATTGACATGAGCTATCCACCAATATCCAACAAGGCATAGCTAAGTCTTGTATTAACAAACCTCGACCTTGTGCACACACTCTGTGCACTCGTGAGAGTTCAATTGTCGCGGTGCACTCACTTACACTCATTAAAACAGCTGGCAAAATCTACCCTCTCACAGCTCGGGTATTTGAATTCGAATTCCATGTCCAAAGAGCTTGGGAAAGGTGGTGGGGGCTTGGGTATAATGTGCCTTGGAATGTTGGCCCGAAATACTGCAGATGTCGGTCACATCCACGCCCAGCATTTCTAATAATTTCACCATAGCTGTTATTGCATTGGACTAACAACTGTGTAGATGCCGTGAGTGTTGCTTGAGTGCCAGTTGAGATAACAGGTGGAGAAGACCGTGGTGCTGAGGTAATCAATGTATCAGAGTAGTGGGCCCAGTGGTGTTAAGCATGTGTGAGCGCCCTGTGTTCTGGTGGAGGACTGGCGAGTGCTTGACGCAACAGTCGTGACTGAATAACTGTCAAGTACATTTTTGGTGCAGGCATTATTGGTCCTAATTGTCTGTAGAGTAGAAAGTCCAGATTTGCTTTTGTCTTGATTCCGATGTGAGGGGGTGTTCCAAGCCTTGTCAACCTCCTCAGCTTTTGTGCAACCATTCGGTGTATTTTGGTATAGGTGCGTGATGACCTTTACGATGGTAGTGTAGAAGTCACCAAACTCCCAACAGGTTAACTAGTAACTATCAGAGCTGAAGAATCTTATGAGAAAGAGTCAAGCACTGAGAGTATCATGTTGATCTGTGGAGTTTTGATTAATTAATTTACTTAAATTTATCTTAGGGCCACAATCTTACTTTTTTATACAAGGGTTCTTATAAACTTTTACAACCACGAGAATGCATAGCGTTTCGGGCATGTCCTTAATTCTAATATTCCCCGAAATATGACCCGCCAAATAGTTTAACAACCAGGTACTCATTTTACTGTTGGGTAAACAGAGGCTTCAGCTAAGGATTTGCGCCCAATAAATCCTCCCCGACTAAGATACGAACCCAAGATAAAGCGCTCCCGAAACGCCAGGCGTGCGTCTTACCATTACGCCACAGGACTGCAAGTGACCTCGACGAGGACAGGAAGCCGGTGGCTTGTCAAATGTCCCCATTTGTCTTGATTTAATCCAGCTGGATCTTGAATTGAAGCAATGTTTCAGCATTTTCGTTTTAGCTCCTGTACTGTCTTGTTGTTTGATGAGTCAGTCAGTCACTGTCACATAACTCAATGAGTTAGTAAGACAGTCACTGTTACGTTATGGTCAGACCGCAGGGAACAAGGAAAATCCCTCTAGGAGTTATAACATGAATGACAGGCTTTAGGACAGGTGCTCTTGGTTGTAATTACGAGTTCTTGATCTTTCTTGGTGTTTAATAGTCGTCAGAGTTAACCCTGAGACGAATTTAATTCTTAAAACCTGGTGTTAGTTCGAGGCGCCATAGTTGTGTACATCAAAAAGGCACTACGGGCTCACCATAGCCCGTGTTACCTGGAACTTTTTGTTCCAGGTAGAGAATCTTTAACAACAACAACAGTGTACATCAGGCCGACCGAGAGAGATGCGTCAGAGGATGGTTGGGAAGTTGAGAGTCGAAATGAGCAGTAGAAAGATAGTGAAGGGAATAGACAAGGTGGCCAAACACATCCTCTTTAATATGATAGAAAATAGTCCAATAGGACATCAGTAGAAACTCGAAATACAAATGAGTCATACAGTTACCTGAGAGTCACCATCTCTATATTAGCCCCGACGAGGACAGGAATCCGGCGACTTGTCCGGTCACCTCATTTTTCCCTGATGATTTCATTTAGCTGTATTTTGAACTTCAGCATTGTTTTGGCATTTACGGCTTCTGCGGGTAGGCGGTTCCACGGTTTTATAACTCTATGGGTGTAAACGCATCTCCTGTTTTTAGTTCTACATAACTGTGCCTTGCTGAGCTTGGGACCGTTGCTCCTCGTATGTTGTATCTGACATTTAAAGAAGTAGTCTGGATCAGTATTTTACTTGTTCAGTATTTTAAGTTTCATTGAGATCCGCCGTCGCATGCCTGGCTTGTAGTGTTGTTAGCCCTGTGGCCACTCAACCGTTCTATTAATTCTGGAATGATTTTTGTCGCCCGGTGTTGAACGTTCTCTAAAGCAGCTGTGTCTTTCTGAAGATGAGGTCCCCATGTGTGGATGCAGTAGACGATGAGTCACAATAACGTGACTGAAAATATGATGACCAAACCACACATCAGAAGACAGAGAAACGACAACATTTCGATCCGTTCTGTACTATTTTCAAGTGGAAACGTCGACGTTTCTCCATCCTATGATGTGTAGTTTGGTCATCATGGATGCCCCCTACCCCTTCCCCCCAGGTGGGGGGAGCGACATGATGCATCACGTTAGTGTGATCTCTGTGTGTGATGATGTAAGGGCAAAGAGGGAGAACGGCCTATTAACATAGCTCGGGTGCAGGGGGAGTTGTGTAAAATCCTGGTTTGTGCCTCGGAGAGGCTACGGGATCCAGTAAGCTCAGTAGAACTTCGGTTTCAACCCTTTTAACCCTGTCGTAGCTCAGTCGATTTAGGCAGTGTCTGGGATGCTCCCGGACGCAGGTTCGAATCCTCGTCACGGCTCTTGTGGATTTGGTCATTTGATGCATCACGTTAGTATGATCTCTGTGAGTGAAGACATCCAGGAGGCGCAGTAGGCCGAGGCATCGAATCCGGCACATCCATGACGAAACACTGCGCCTGCGGAACCCAGATGGTAGATGGACACCAGGGAACAGGACGCACCAGGTCATCAGTCTTAAAACACAGAGATGTCGTAGATCTGTCGATCACCTCGCCAGACGGGAGGACGAACGGGATGGGTTTCCTCGGAAGCACACCAGGCTGCACAGCGGGCCGCACACCGGCCCGCCCACTAGGGCGCGCACTCCGTTCGACGAGCCCCGCAGAGGGCGGCTCCACAGACGCCCCAGAGCCCCCACCAATCGGAACAGTAGCAGAGGCCCTCTGACACACATCCTTCGACAATACCATTACGAGGTCGCGGTCACCAGGGGCATCCGCCCAATGAGGAGAGCCACCAGCAGGGGGCACAGCGTCCAACACAGAAGGCACCACAGAAGGCGGCACAATGGCGCCCACAGCATCATCATCCAGATCGTCACGCTCCTCTGCCTACGTCTGGCGAGGTGACGCACCCCGAGCCGAACGATGGCGCTTAGAAATAGGCCGCTGATCGTCGGAACTGTCACCCCCTGCCAGCGGTGCCCCAGAAGAACCATCTGTAGGTGGCCCCAAAGCCGGGGCAGCACGACCACGCAGTATGGCAGTCTCAACGACGCGGGGCAAAAAGCCACTACCATCCAAGGAGACTGGATGTGGTGAAGGAAGAGACACAGCAGGCAGAAGGGCAGACTCCAGCACACGTGAGGTATCCAGCGAGGACGACAGAACCTGCAGAGGAGAAGAGGCACTTGGTAACGACGAAACTACCAGAGGCGATGAGGCAGAAGGCGGGGGCGGAGTCACACACACCCCCACCCCGACAGCCCTGGGAAGAACACGTCCGTCCGCAGGAGAAGCAAGCACCATCCCTACAACACCATCCAATGCCCCCACGGAAACAACTGTCTGCGGATGCACCTCCGCAACGTCGGAGGTCCGAAGCAGGTGCCCCTAGATCCTCAGAGCTCACCGGTGGGGCAGAAGGGCCAGACGGAGCGCCAGCTGGAACCGCCGCAGGAACCACACCAGGCACCTGTACAGATCGAGGATCCGCTGGGGAATCCCTACACACAGACAAGCGGGTAAAGTCACCCTCCAGGAAAACGGAAGGGGCCTCAGCACGAGGAGTGTCGCAACCAGCCGCTACATGGCCCTCAGCACCACACCGGAAACACATGCGTGTTTGACCTTGATAAAAGGTCCGCATAGAGAGCCCACGCAACGAAACCTTGGATGGTATAGGGCTCGTGAGCCACATGACGAGCGTGCGCGTACCC
>WNGS01164083.1:0-10696 GCA_020271785.1 Procambarus virginalis
CACAAACAGAACATAACGGGCGACCAATAGATACATGTTTCTTACACAGACAGAGAGGTGTAAAAGCCTCCAAGTTGACCGATCTATCCTGGGGAGGTTAATCCAATACAATAATTCTTGGTCTGACAATGAAGAGGCTGCAGGTTGTACACCGTCCTCTACACATGAGCTTATTGCTTAACTTTAATTATCATATCAATAAGGTATTTACATTAGCTCGCTGCAGTTGAATTTAAGATCAACAAAGCAGGCTTGTGACAAGCAGGCTTGTACCCTGCATGTAATCAATACTGTAACTTTTTTGTGTAATGACATTTTCAAATAAAGTTAGATAAATATACACACATACCAAAAGAATAGGGTGGTAGGAGAAGAAAATATCAAAGTGTTCAGTGAGGATCCACAAGGTCTTCTCTGAGTACTCTTTATTTTCTTCTCCGAGGCTATGGGTCCCTACACTTGCACCAGAGGTGTGTATATATATATATATATATATATATATATATATATATATATATATATATATATATATTACTAATTTTGGTAGCAGTCTTTCTTGTAAACATATGTTGTTGAATATGACCGAAAAGTAGATTAATAATTCTAACACGAATTTTCTCAATATTTCTAATCTTTTCTTCACTGTCGGTGGTAATAATAATAATAATAATAATAATAATAAATATATATATACACACACACACACACACACACACACACACACACACACACACACACACACACACACACACACACACACACACACACACACACTTGTAACCTCCAATTAGCAATTTCTTCATCAGGAGATCCAAGGGAATGAAGAACGTCAACATGCACTGGCGACCTTACTGGCTGACGTGCGCGCCCTGTCACCTGACCTACGACGTCATCTCCCAGGTGGAGACCCTGGACCAGGACCAGGAATACGTCATCCGGGAGCTGGGCCTCCAGGACAAACTCTTCAACTTACATAGTCATTCTTCCAAGTGAGAGCACACAGGTTGCCCAACCACATGGACGAGCGGCGGCCTCGCTTCTTGCAGGGTCAGCGTTCGAGCCCCAGTGGTTAAAGCGGTTGGGCACCGTTACTTCATCCAGTCCTCGTATCTTAGATCATTGTCCTCATAGCCCTGACAAAGTGCTGTATCGTCATATTGGCTGAGGTCTTTATCCAGATTTACACACACTACAAAACATACTGTAGCAAAGTAGTCTACGTCCTGGGCATACAACCAAGGGGACTGGTTCACTGCCCGGTACACACAGGTGACACACACGGGTCCAGTTCACTGCCCGGGACACACACAGGCGACACACGGGTCCAGTTCACTGCCCGGGACACACACACGTGTCCAGTTCACTGCCCGGTACACACAGGTGACACACACGTTTCCAGTTCACTGCCCGGGACACACACAGGTGACACACACGGGTCCAGTTCACTGCCTGGGACACACACAGGTGACACACACGGGTCCAGTTCACTGCCCGGGACACACACAGGTCCAGTTCACTGCCCGGGACACACACAGGCGACACACGGGTCCAGTTCACTGCCCGGGACACACACGTGTCCAGTTCACTGCCCGGTACACACAGGTGACACACACGTTTCCAGTTCACTGCCCGGGACGCACACAGGTGACACACACGGGTCCAGTTCACTGCCCGGTACACACAGGTGACACACGTATCCAGTTCACTGCCCGGGACACACACAGGTGACACACACGGGTCCAGTTCACTGCCCGGTACACACAGGTGACACATACACGTGTCCACGTGCCCGTACCAATATCTCGGGACATTCAAGAGACCCCGATACAAGACACAGCCAACACCCTCGTAGTGTCTCACAACATATACAAAAATTCATCATAATGATTACAGGGATTTCAAGTGTAAGAACAGTGAGATAAAGATAGGAATACCTAGAAGCTCCGCCCAGGGCCATACAACTGTTAAGACCCAGCTCAATGGTTCTCCTCGTTGATTGACAAGTACAGACAATGAAGTTATTCCCAACTTGATTGATTCCAATTGACCATCCAGTGCTAAACATTACTGTAACTTAGGTATCTAACACCTGCATAATAACTTCCCTCACCTGTATATTGACTTCCTAAACACCTGTACAATAATTTAGATCTCAACATCTGAATAATAACTTCAACACCTGCATAATAACTTCCCAACACCTGCATAATATGTTCCAACAAACACCTGGTCCCACATTGGTCACCAGGGGCCAGATTCATGAAAGCACTTACGCAAGCACTTACGAACGTGTACATATTTCCTCAATCTTTGACGGCTTTCGTTACATTTATTTAACAGTTTACAAGCATGAAAACTTCCTATTCGACTGTTGTTATTGTTATAAACAGCCTCCTGGTGCTTCGAAGCTCATTAACTGTTTAATAATTGTAAACAAAGCCGCCAAAGATTGAGAAAAGATGTACAGGTTCGTAAGTGTTTGCGTAAGTGCTTTCGTGAATCTGACCCCAGGTGTATATATAGTTCCCTCCCCAGGTAACACTTCACATAATGTTCTCCCACAGTAACGCCACCTTCTTACACCCATTAACGCCATTGTTCACTTCTTGTTTAACTCCTTGTGCCACTCCGTAAGAAACACAACTGTTTGGCCAAGCCAGAAACGTGCTAACAATTGCATCCTAAGTTACCGAGGCAAATATAAATAATACGTCAAAAATATGGTGCTATGTTTTGTATTAATAGGTCATGTTTTTTTAACGGATTGGACAATTCCGACCAATCAGGTGAGAAGACAGGTTTGAGAATTAGCCTATCAGCTGTCTGGGAGTGCTAGGAGAACGTTGTTGTTGTTGTTATAGATTCAGCTATTCGGAACAAGTTCCAAGTAGCACGGGCTATGGTGAGCCCGTAACTTACCTGGTACAGGAGCTGGGCAAGAAGCACGGGCTATGGTTAGCCTCGTGGACAGGAGATGTCTCCCGTGTAGGAGAACGATAATACTGACGTTTTCTATGCCTGGGAGGCGATGGGTTGGGTGGGGTGGAGAGGTTAGTGCGTGCCTGGCTAGGGACAACAGTTGCATTTTTAACGGAGTGACAAATGGCGAGGTGCCCCAGTGACCTGGTTGATGCTTTTACAGCTTCGACGTGTTTAATGGGACGAGCGCGGCCACCCGCCACTACTACAGCACGGTGCCCTTGTCGCTCCTCCAGGAGCTCGTCCAGTACTACAAGTACGACTTCGATCTCTTCGGCTACTCTCCCGAGCCTTACTACAAGATGGCTCTGCAACCCGCCCAAGCAAACGTCCTCTGATGCCACCATTCAACATTCAAACACTTGTATTTATATCAATATATATTAGTATATTTTGGTAGCGGTCTTTCTTTTAAACATATTTCGTTGAAAAAGACAAAGTTTTAGATTTATGATTCTGGTACGAATCTTCTCGATATTTCTTATGTTTTTCTTCACCGAATCAGTTGAAAATCAACTCTCTAAGTTAATTTTACACATTTTAATGGGTCTAACCTTACCTTGAGGTGCTTCCGGGGCTTAGCGTCCCCGCGGCCCAGTCGTCGACCAGGCCTCCTGACATCTAGTGATGCGTTACGCAAGGTCACTCCTTACCTTCTCAACGACAAATTCTACCGTGCTATTGTTGTTGTTTTAGATTTAGCTACACAGAACGAAATGTCCATGTAGCGGGCTATGGTGAGCCCGTAATTCACAATACTGAATTCTACCGTGCTTAGCGTCGGGTTTATCCTCTTAAGGTGAGATGGTTACGTAACAAATGGATAAACAGGTAACAAATGGATGAATCACATTATATTCATCATATGTTACCTGACCACCCCATCTTAGGAAGATAAAACCCTGCGCTAAGCACGGTAGAATTTGTCTGAGAATGTAAGGAGTAACCTTTGCGAAACGCATCACTCGGCGTCACACCCAATAAAGTGTAAAAATGAACTTTGGAGAGTTAATTTTCAACTTCCTGCTTCAGTGAAGAAGAACATAAGAAATATCGAGAATATTCGTGCCAGAATCATAAATCTAAAACTTTGCCATTCCCAACTTATATATATATATATATATATATATATATATATATATATATATATATATATATGAGAGAGAGAGAGAGACGAGAGAGAGAGAGAGAGGATGAGAGAGGTGTGTGTGTGTGTGTGTGTGTGTGTGTGTGTGTGTGTGTGTGTGTGGTGTGTGTGTGTGTGTGTGTGTGTGTGTGTGTGTGAGAGAGAGTTTTCCCTGCAACACGACCCACCAATCGGTTAACAACCAGGTACCCAATTACTGCTGGGTGAAAAGGGGCTGCCAGTTAAGAATTGGCACCCAGTCAATCCTTCCTGGTTAGGCCCAACCCAGACAAATTCGTATTTTCCAATTAATTACTAAGATTAAGTGCTACAAATGTGATATTTAGTTTAAATTTGATTAATAGGGCGGCTTATGCCAAGATTCATCAATCATTTATGTAAGCACTGCGAAACCTGTACATCTTTCCTCATTCATGGCGGCTTTGTTTACATTTCTTGAACAGTTTATAAACTGCGAAGCATCACGAGGTTGTTATAGCAATAACAGCATTAGGTTGTCAAGCTTTCCCAGCTGATGAACTGTTGGATAGTGTAAACACAGCCGGGATGATCAAGGTGTACAGGTCTCCGTGGAGCTGCTCTCAGTCTGCCACAACAGTCTACAGCTGGCCTGTTCTTATGAAAGAGGAGACTGCCAACAATGTTATGTTATCTATTAATATTTCAATGTATACTGCAGTCACTGTAGCAGATCAAAGGATGGGTATGGTGGCCACTACCACCCACGGGATGGGTATGGTGGCCACTACCGCCCACGGGATGGGTATGGTGGCCACTACCGCCCACGGGATGGGTATGGTGGCCATACCACCCACGGGATGGGTATGGTGGCCACTACCGCCCACGGGATGGGTATGGTGGCCACTACCGCCCACGGGATGGGTATGGTGGCCACTACCGCCCACGGGATGGGTATGGTGGCCACTACCGCCCACGGGATGGGTATGGTGGCCACTACCACCCACGGGATGGGTATGGTGGCCACTACCGCAACGGGATGGGTATGGTGGCCACTACCGCCCACGGGATGGGTATGGTGGCCACTACCGCCCACGGGATGGGTATGGTGGCCACTACCGCCCACGGGATGGGTATGGGGTCCACTACCACCCACAGGGTGGGTATGGGGTCCATAATAAGGACTAAAATAAATAGACTTATGTAAATACAATAGTTTTGTTTTAATTTGCGTTGTTTTATAACCCAGACTGGCTCGGGGTAGAACTCTTGAAACACTCCAGGTATGAGAAAATCCGTAGAAGCCGTAATGAGGATTCGAACCAATGCTCTGGGTTACTCCTAAGCACACGCCTTAAACGAGGAGACCACGACATGGCCAAAAGGATTCCAACCTGGGATTCTACAGAATCCACGAGAGTTCCCGAGGCTTCGACTGAAGCCGAACCACAGTTTCACACAAATCCCCCCCCCCCACTCTTTCACCTGAGCGCAGAAAGCACGCAAGCAACGAGACCCAACCAGGTTCAATTCCAGGACAAAAACTGTTGAGCACTTTTCTTCTCACTTGCTGCCTCTTGTTAACCTAGCAGTAAATAGGTTCCGGGAGATTAAATTCATCAAATTGCATTTTCCTCCCTGGTAGTAAAATCTGGATCAAGTGCGATATATAATGTGAAACATTTGACCGGGATCCAGGAACAAGAGACGATCTTGTTCTTTATATATTATTTTATAACATATAAAGCTTTTATATTCAACTCTTCTTCCCGAATCATTCGCTTGTGAGCCCCAGACAATATTTGCTTCGCGATTAAAGTTACGGGGACTTTAGGTGCTCACTGAAAATATATATATTGGTTGTTGAAAATATATTATTATATATATATATATATATATATATATATATATATTATATATATATATATATATATATATATATATATATGGTGTTAGGACCTCGCTCTCTACAAGTAATATGAAAAGATTGGTCAATATTACGCGCAGGTCTGGTAATTACCCGTTCATTTTAGTTGCAAGAGAATATTTCCTCTGAATTAAAACAAAAACAAATTGGTTTCAACTGCGTGAAGTTTCTAAACAGAATCTAAATGGTTTTTCAAAGCAGCACTTTTAAAATATAAAACTCAAGCATTTCATAACTCTAAAAATGAGATTTCCTTGTGGTACAGATAAAATGTACCGCGATAAACTTTTCCATAACGTAGATCCACACTACTGCTAGCTTCACAGTTGTGCCCGTTTGTGTGTAATTGTGACTTTGGTGGCAAAGTTGATAAAGAATAAACTAAAAAATCGCCCAACAAAAAACTACAAAATAGTCTAACAGCCAATTTTTGCCACAAGCTTTTATGTACCGAAACCACGGCTGAAAATGTACTGTTAGTACCGTGAAGTACTTCAAAATGTATTAATCGTTTGCGTAATTAATATAACTTAGCAACAGTAATATTCCCTGTTTTCTTATTAGTCTTTAGACAAACTTTGTATCACGGCCGACTGATGCCTTAACATTCTGCCTTCGTAACAGATATAAATAAAATCACTATCATTTAGGGAGTAAGACTCTACCTTTGGAGAACATTATGGTAGAAATTTCAACAAATCATCTTTATATATTTATCAAGATATAATTAGAAGAAAAACTAAGATGTTTCATCATCAATATTCTTAAATTTCTAACAGCTGTCTGAAACCTAGATGTTGTTTGAAGCATTTTCATTTTTCTTTTTATATACAAGAGTTCTTACCTTGTTGTACAGCCACTAGCACGCATTGCATCTCGGGCAGGTCCTTAACCCTGTGTTCCCAGGAATACGACCCGCCAAATCGTTTAACAAACAGGTACCCAATTCACTCCTGGGAGAACAGGGGCTACAGTTTAGGACTGGCACCCAGTCATTCTTCCTCGGCCAGGATACGAACCCAGGCCAAAGTGTTGGCGAAGCGCCGGGCGAGTTCTACCTTTGGAGGACGTAATGGGTGTTTCCCACTCATAACACAGTCTGGCAGACCCATTAGTATTTGGTAGAATTATCCCATTCACAGACTCCATGTTTAGACGATTTCTGCAGCCCATCCTCCTATCTTCAGGTTATGTTGAAATGATTCCGGGGCTTAGTGTCCCCACGGCCCGGTTCTTGACCAGGCCTCCACCCCCAGGAAGCAGCCCGTGACAGCTGACTAACTCCCAGGTACTTATTTACTGCTAGGTAACAGGGGCATGAGGGTGAAAGAAGCTCTGCCCATTGTTTCTCTCCGGCGCCCGGGATCGAACCCGGGACCACAGGATCACGCGTCCAGTGTTCTGTCCGCTCAGCCACCGGCTCCCTACTGTGGTCGTCATCGTTACTGAAGTCCCCCAGCGTCCCCCCCCCTGTGTGACCCGCCAGCGTCCCTTCCCCCCGTGTGTGACCCGCCAGCGTCCCCCCCCCCCTGTGTGACCCGCCAGCGTCGCTTCCCCCCGTGTGTGACCCGCCAGCGTCCCTTCCCCCCGTGTGTGACCCGCCAGCGTCCCTTCCCACCGTGTGTGACCCGCCAGCGTCCCTTCCCACCGTGTGTGACCCGCCAGCGTCCCTTCCCCCCGTGTGTGACCCGCCAGCGTCCCTTCCCCCCGTGTGTGACCCGCCAGCGTCCCTTCCCCCCGTGTGTGACCCGCCAGCGTCCCTTCCCCCCGTGTGTGACCCGCCAGCGTCCCTTCCCCCCGTGTGTGACCCGCCAGCGTCCCTTCCCCCCGTGTGTGACCCGCCAGCGTCCCCCCCCCCGTGTGACCCGCCTGCGTCCCCCCCCGTGTGTGACCCGCCAGCGTCCCCCCCCCGTGTGACCCGCCTGCGTCCCCCCCCCGTGTGACCCGCCTGCCCCCCTCCCCTCCGTGTGACCCGCCTGCCCCCCTCCCCTCCGTGTGACCCGCCTGCCCCCCTCCCCTCCGTGTGACCCGCCTGCGTCCCCCCGTGTGACCCGCCTGCGTCCCTCCCCTCCGTGTGAGACCCGCCTGCGTCCCTCCCCTCCGTGTGAGACCCGCCTGCGTCCCTCCCCTCCGTGTGAGACCCGCCTGCGTCCCTCCCCTCCGTGTGAGACCCGCCTGCGTCCCTCCCCTCCGTGTGAGACCCGCCTGCGTCCCCTCCCCTCCGTGTGACCCGCCTACGTCCCCCCCCCGTGTGACCCGCCTGCGTCCCTCCCCTCCGTGTGACCCGCCTGCGTCCCTCCCCTCCGTGTGAGACCCGCCTGCGTCCCCTCCCCTCCGTGTGACCCGCCTGCGTCCCTCCCCTCCGTGTGACCCGCCTGCGTCCCCCCCCCGTGTGACCCGCCTGCGTCCCCCTCCGTGTGACCCGCCTGCGTCCCTCCCCTCCGTGTGAGACCCGCCTGCGTCCCTCCCCTCCGTGTGAGACCCGCCTGCGTCCCTCCCCTCCGTGTGAGACCCGCCTGCGTCCCTCCCCTCCGTGTGAGACCCGCCTGCCCCCCTCCCCTCCGTGTGAGACCCGCCTGCGTCCCCTCCCCTCCGTGTGAGACCCGCCTGCGTCCCTCCCCTCCGTGTGACCCGCCTGCGTCCCTCCCCTCCGTGTGAGACCCGCCTGCGTCCCCTCCCCTCCGTGTGAGACCCGCCTGCGTCCCTCCCCTCCGTGTGAGACCCGCCTGCGTCCCTCCCCTCCGTGTGAGACCCGCCTGCGTCCCCTCCCCTCCGTGTGACCCGCCAGCTATAGCAGGAGGGTAAACAAGTGACCTGCTGGCCTCACCTGGGTATACACCTCTCACAACTCACACCAACTACGGAAATTACTATTAATTTTTACTCGCAAAAGGCGAGAAATAAATTTATTTGCGGAGGTGGGCCTTGACGCACGCGCGCGCGCGCGCACACACACACACACACTCAGGGCGCTGGTGGCTGAGTGGACAGCACGCTGGATACGTAGTCCTGAGGACCGGGGTTCTATTCCCGGCGCCGGCGGAAACAGATAGGCATTAGATAACCATCGGCTAGAAAAGCGAGCTCCAAGAGTTACAGCTCGATCCTGCAGGCACAAGCAGGGGAGTACACACATCTGAGCCTATCTCGACCTATAACTTGAAAATCATAGACAACGCATTATAGCAAGTCGGCCCCATTAATTATACCTGTTAAGTGCTAGCTAGGAGACGGCAGGGGGCCCAAGAGCTGGGTCTCGCCTCCCTGCAGGCACACTAACAGCCCAACCACTCTACCATGCATAAGGCGAGCAGGAACAGTCCCGTGACCCACCTTGTTAGTTATGCCCTAATAATGTAATTTTATAGTCACGAAACATGCATCGCCTCGCCTGGTCCCACACGCCATCTGTGGCGCCTGCCTCCTCCTTGTGTCCCAGCTGGTGGTGGTGTGTCCCAGCTGGCGGCGTGTCCCAGCTGGCGGCGTGTCCCAGCTGGCGGCGTGTCCCAGCTGGCAGCGTGTCCCAGCTGGTGGTGGTGTGTCCCAGCTGGTGGTGGTGTGTCCCAGCTGGGTGGTGGTGTGTCCCAGCTGGGTGGTGGTGTGTCCCAGCTGGGTGGTGGTGTGTCCCAGCTGGCGGCGTGTCCCAGCTGGCGGCGTGTCCCAGCTGGCGGCGTGTCCCAGCTGGCAGCGTGTCCCAGCTGGTGGTGGTGTGTCCCAGCTGGCGGCGTGTCCCAGCTGGTGGTGGTGTGTCCCAGCTGGCGGCGTGTCCCAGCTGGCGGCGTGTCCCAGCTGGCAGCGTGTCCCAGCTGGTGGTGGTGTGTCCCAGCTGGCGGCGTGTCCCAGCTGGTGGTGGTGTGTCCCAGCTGGCGGCGTGTCCCAGCTGGTGGTGGTGTCCCCCAGCTGGCGGCGTGTCCCAGCTGGCAGCGTGTCCCAGTTCCAGTCAGATGATGACTGAAATAGACCTATGGGACCGAGATGTACACGAGTCAACATGCAGAGTGTCCAGTAAAACACCTGCCTACCATAACCCAGGCCGCAGTTCAAGTCCATGCTGGGACCGTCCCCAACCCGTGAATATGAGGGGAGACCCATGGCACACCTGAAAATGAGGGGAGACCCATGACACACCTGAAGATGAGGGGAGACCCATGACACACCTGAAAATGAGGGGAGACCAATGACACACCTGAAGATGAGGAGAGACCCATGACACACCTGAAGATGAGGAGATACCCATGACACACCTGAAGATGAGGGGAGACCCACGATACACCTGCAGATGAGGGGAGACCCACGACACACCTGCAGATGAGGGGAGACCCACGACACACCTCAAGATGAGGGGAGACCCATGACACACCTCAAGATGAGAGGAGACCCACGACACACCTCAAGATGAGGGGAGACCCACGACACACCTGAGAATGAGGGGAGACCCACGACACACCTGAGAATGAGGGGAGACCCACGACACACCTGAGAATGAGGGGAGACCCACGACACACCTGAGAATGAGGGGAGACCCACGACACACCTGAGAATGAGGGGAGACCCACGACACACCTGAAGATGAGGGGAGACCCACGACACACCTGAGAATGAGGGGAGACCCACGACACACCTGAAGATGAGGGGAGACCCACGACACACCTGAGAATGAGGGGAGACCCACGACACACCTGATA
>WNGS01164086.1:23606-48638 GCA_020271785.1 Procambarus virginalis
ATAACAACATTATATGGAGGACCTATGGCAATTCCACGACCAAGAGATGGCTTCTGAACCTTGCAGGAATCAACCTCACTGAGGACCAAGTCACTCTCCTAATCTGGTATAAACTGTCACGTTATGTCCAGACCAAGTGAGATGGCCGGAAAGTGGAGTTGGAGATCCTGTTGGACGACATATTCGACCTCGAGACACAAAAGAAGGTCAGCACCAAAGACACCTTACAAGCAGAACTTATTGCAGAAGAAGGAAAGAATCGAGGCAACTACAGAAGCACCATACTGTCCCCCGAGCTCAAAGCGGCAGCTAAGAGCCTTCGTGAGAACAAGGAGATAGTCGTCAGGAGAGGTGACAAGTCGCCAATATACGTCATTCTTAAAAAAGACGAATATCTGGCGAAAATGAACCTCATACTCTCTGACCAAACTAAATTCCAAAGGGTAACGAAGGACACTACAGCCGAATTGAAAGCAAAGGTCAACAAATTGATCGAAACTGTGAACGCCAAGAAATCCGGACTCCACCTGCCAAAGATTATTGGGGAATACAAACCTGCATATGCGTATGGAAATGTCAAGACACACAAGCCTGGAAACC
Organism: Procambarus virginalis; assembly: GCA_020271785.1. Taxonomy (NCBI): domain Eukaryota; kingdom Metazoa; phylum Arthropoda; class Malacostraca; order Decapoda; family Cambaridae; genus Procambarus; species Procambarus virginalis. The sequence continues at coordinate 24,207 of WNGS01164086.1, forward strand.
CACTTCGGCCAATCATCAGCCAGATACCCACACCCACGTACAGACTGGTAAAGCGATTCAATGGCTTGCTGACTCCTTATGTCCCTTGCGCCTTCAGCCTGAAGTCTCCAAAGGAATTGTTGACTTACTGGGGAACACAGGCTGCAGGGATAAGAGCCTCGTTGGACGTAGAATTACTATTACCAACGTACCTGTGGATGAAACAATCGGGATGATAGTGGACAGAGTGTATCGTGATCCGGCCTGTACTCCTCTTGACATACCAGAAAACATTCTATGGAAACTACTCCAAGCTTGTACTAAAGAGGCACCCTTCTTGAGCCCGGATGGGCACGTGGATAAGGAAGTAGATGGGGTTGCCATAGGTTCTCCCACAGGTGTCTTGTTTGCGAACTTCTACATGGGTACCATCGAACAGAAGGTCTTAGTCGACATGAACTTGAAACCGGCCATATACTGCAGGTATGTTGACGACATTTTTACACAGGTACCTGATGTCAGACATCTGCAGGAGCTGAAAGAGTCATTTGCGCGGAATTCTGTATTGCGTTTCACTTACGAGATGGAGAAGGATGGGAAGTTGCCCATTCTAGATGTAACAGTCATGGAAAGGAGCAGAGGTTTCCACACTGCAGTTTACACTAAGTGAAACAAATATAGGAATGTGCCTCAATGCCAACAGTGACTGCCCAGACAGATACAAGAGGAGTGTTGTTAACGCTTATGTCGACCGTGCTCTCAGGCACAGCTCAGGATGGAAGCAAGTCGATGAAGAACTCTGTAGGGTAAGGCAGGTCCTAGTCAACAATGGCTTCTCCAATTGTTTCGTTGAAGACATCATAAGAAGGAAAGTAAAACGCCATGCAACCTCTGAAGAAACAACTAATACAACACCTATACCCCCTATTAGACTATTTTACAGGAACTTCTTCTCCACCGCTCATAAAACGGAGGAAAGGGTCCTGAAAGATATTGTTAATAGAAATGTTATCCCTACAGACAAAAATCAGAAGATACAACTAACGATTTACTATAAAACCAAAAAAACAGCCAGCCTACTAATGAAAAACTCTCCAGACACGGAGCAGAACGCCTAAAAGAGACAAACGTCGTCTATGCCTTTAAATGTCCACTTGGGGACTGTAAGCCCCAAAAAACTCAGTATATAGGCAAGACAACAACATCTCTTTCCAGGCGTTTAACGATGCATAAGCAACAGGGCTCCCTTTAGGAACATATACTCTCTTCCCACAACCAAACCATCACCAGAGAAATCTTAACAAACAACACAGAAATCATCGATAGGTACAGCGATAGCAGGCGGCTTGACATCTGCGAGGCACTACACATCAAGAAGTCAACACCAGCAATCAACAGTCAATTAATGCACAACTATATTCTACCCACTTCAAGACCCCGCTCCAATATAGAAGCATCAAGAAATATGGGCCAATAGGCCTTCCGCAGTTACTTCCATTCATATCCAATTAATATCCGTGTTTCGTGTTCTGTCCTTTGTTGAAAGTTTTGTTCACCTCATTAAAAACTGTTGTAACATATCACCTCACCCAAAACGCGGGTATAAATGAAAGATGAAAGCTGTTTAAATCATAGCATAGTAAAGAACTGTTTAGTGCTTTCAGGTTATAGTGTGTGTGAAAACTAAAAGTCTTTGAAAATGTAATTAGTTATTACGAAACGCGTTCAAGTGTCGCGTCAGACTAAGAAATAAAGAATGAATTTTGGAGAATTGATTTTCATTTACCGTCATCAGTAAAAACAAACATAAGGAAAATGAGAAAATTCGTGTTAGAATTATTAATCTTACTTTTTCGGTCATATTTAATAACATATGTCTACAGGAAAGACTGCTACCAAAATATACTAATATAATATATATATATATATATATATATATATATATATATATAATATATATATATATATATATATATACATGTGTGTATATCACGAAAACAAACACGTGATTAAAAATGTGACAGTGTCAGACCACGGAGGAAAATTGAAACAGGAATTTCCTTAAGTACTTTTGTGTATTAATACATCTTCAGAAGGAGTGAAGATATTAATACATCTTCACTCCTTCTGAAGATGTATTACTATACGAAAGTACTTAAGGAAATTCCTGTTTCAATTTTCCTCCGTGGTTTGACACTGTCATATATATACATATATATATAATATGCAAACGTATCCACTTACGAAAATTCAACGAAACCTCTGAACGATTACAATCTCTTAAGTATACAATGCACTGGACTCTTGACCTGTCCTTATTCTATATTTGTGTTCTATTATTCTCTGGTCAAGATGTTTACCTGTTTGGCCAACTTGGAACGTATTACAATCTTTACTTGAACTTTTACACACACATCCATGGTAATTACTTTAGGAATTTTTAGTGAGTGTTTTTTATGATATCGAGATCCCTAAGTGCTACTGTGATATTATATTATTTTAGTTATTCTGATCTTTAAGTTAAATATTTTGACCTGTCCATAGGGAGGAAATCCACTCACGGTAATGGAAAGAGAACTACGTAATTAGTGCTATTATCTACTCTTTATCCATGGTAAGTTTAGGTTAAGGTTACATTAAGTTAAGGTTCGGTTAGATTAAGTTTCATTACGTTTGGTTACATTAATATGGTGTAATATTGACCAAAATGTGAAATATGGAATTCGAAAATTACTTAAGTGTACCCCTGAGTTTCATTTACAGAAAACCAAACTCTTCAGATCGTTTCAAAAAAAATGTTTTAAGCATACACTTTTTATATTTTAAACCAACCATTTATAATACAATAAAGTTATAACTTGAGAATAATATTCTTTAGGACGAAGGTTCACTTGCCAGTTTGCATGTAAACTATTACAGGAACCATGATATGATTTCAGACCATTACAGATATCTAGATAGCTATCCAGATGGTTAGAAGAGACAGTTTTTCGGTCAGTGTAATGGATTTGTTCAGAGGACGGAGTTCAAATATCTTCAAAATTCATTCCTAAAAATGAAAGAGAAATTATTATGTTTTATTCAAGTCCATAGACTTAGACGACTTGTAATTGACATATATAAATTTTATCCAATTTTTATTTAACTCTCAATAAATACATGACGCGAGTACATGCGTCAGACTAGGTCAGTCCAGAGAGTACTAAGACCACTACAAGCCCTCCACATAAGTATTGAGGCCACTACAAACCCTCCACTTAAGTACTGAGGCCACTACAAGCCTTCAACATAAGTACTGAGACCAATACAAGCCCTCAACATAAGTACTGAGGCCACTACACGCCTTCAACATAAGTACTGAGGCCACTACAAGCCTTCAACATAAGTACTGTGACCAATACAAGCCCTCAACATAAGTACTGAGGCCACTACAAGCCCTCAACATAAGTACTGAGGCCACTACAAGCCCTCAAAATAAGTACTAAGGCCACTACAAGCCTTCAACATAAGTACTGAGGCCACTACAAGCCTTCAACATAAGTACTGAGGCCACTACAAGCCTTCAACATAAGTACTGAGGCCACTACAAGCCTTCAACATAAGTACTGTGACCAATACAAGCCCTCAACATAAGTACTGAGACCACTACAAGCCCTCAACATAAGTACTGAGGCCACTACAAGCCTTCAACATAAGTACTGAGGCCACTACAAGCCTTCAACATAAGTACTGAGGCCACTTCAAGCCTTCAACATAAGTACTGAGGCCACTACAAGCCTTCAACATAAGTACAGTGACCAATACAAGCCCTCAACATAAGTACTAAGGCCACTACAAGCCATCAACATAAGTACTGAGGCCACTACAAGCCCTCAACATAAGTACTGAGGCCACTACAAGCCCTCAACATAAGTATCGAGGCCACTACAAGCCCTCAACATAAGTACTGAGACCACTACAAGCCCTCAACATAAGTGCTGAGACCACTACAAGCTCTCAACATAAGTACTGAGGCCACTACAAGCCCTCAACATAAGTATCGAGGCCACTACAAGCCCTCAACATAAGTACTGAGGCCACTACAAGCCCTCAACATAAGTACTGAGGCCACTACAAGCCCTCAACATAAGTACTGAGGCCACTACAAGCCCTCAACATAAGTATCGAGACCACTACAAGCCCTCAACATAAGTACTGAGACCACTACAAGCCCTCAACATAAGTACTGAGACCACTACAAGCTCTCAACATAAGTACTGAGGCCACTACAAGCCCTCAACATAAGTACTGAGACCACTACAAGCCTTCAACATAAGTACTAAGACCACTACAAGCCCTCAACATACGTACTGAGACCACTACACGCTCTCAACATAAGTACTGAGGCCACTACAAGCCTTCAACATAAGTACTGAGACCACTACAAGCCCTCAACATAAGTACTAAGACCACTACAAGCCCTCAACATACGTACTGAGGCCACTACAAGCCCTCAACATAAGTACTAAGACCACTACAAGCCCTCAACATAAGTACTGAGGCTACTACAAGCCCTCAACATAAGTATCGAGGCCACTACAAGCCCTCAACATAGGTACTGAGGCCACTACAAGCCCTCAACATAAGTACTGAGGCCACTACAAGCCCTCAACATAAGTATCGAGGCCACTACAAGCTCTCATCACAAGTATCGAGGCCACTACAAGCCCTCATCATAAGTATCGAGGCCACTACAAGCCCTCAACATAAGTATCGAGGCCACTACAAGCCCTCAACATAAGTATCGAGGCCACTACAAGCCCTCATCCTAAGTATCGAGGCCACTACAAGCCCTCATCACAAGTATCGAGGCCACTACAAGCCCTCATCATAAGTATCGAGGCCACTACAAGCCCTCATCATAAGTATCGAGGCCACTACAAGCCCTCATCATAAGTATCGAGGCCACTACAAGCCCTCATCATAAGTATCGAGGCCACTACAAGCCCTCATCACAAGTATCGAGGCCACTACAAGCCCTCATCATAAGTACTGAGGCCACTACAAGCCCTCATCATAAGTATCGAGGCCACTACAAGCCCTCAACATAAGTATCGAGGCCACTACAAGCCCTCAACATAAGTATCGAGGCCACTACAAGCCCTCATCATAAGTATCGAGGCCACTACAAGCCCTCATCATAAGTATCGAGGCCACTACAAGCCCTCATCATAAGTATCGAGGCCACTACAAGCCCTCATCATAAGTACTGAGGCCACTACAAGCCCTCATCATAAGTATCGAGGCCACTACAAGCCCTCATCATAAGTATCGAGGCCACTACAAGCCCTCAACATAAGTATCGAGGCCACTACAAGCCCTCAACATAAGTATCGAGGCCACTACAAGCCCTCAACATAAGTATCGAGGCCTCTACAAAGAACAAATCAAGCTGGAACCTTAAATCCCAAAAGTAATCTGAAATACCATCAAAATATGAAGCAATAAATAAGCCAACTTAAAAANTGGCGGTGTTAATGTTGGTGATGGTGGTGGTGGTGGCGGCTGTGTTGGTGATGGTGGCCGTAGTTTCAGATAGACAGGTTTTAAAATGGTCATAATACTCGCATATGCAGTTTACTGCGACAGATGTAAGGTTATGAGGCGTGGGAATGATGAGAGTTACAGAACACGGCTGGACGGTGTTGAGATTGGCAAGTCTAATAGCGAAAGGATTTGGCGGGTCATATGAACTTTAAAAACAAGGAAACTCGCTCACAGGAGAGTATGGGGTGCACAATACACTACCGCTCAGGATGAGTATGGGGTACACAATACACTACCGCTCAGGATGAGTATGGGGTGCACAATACACTACCGCTCAGGATGAGTATGGGGTGCACAATACACTACCGCTCAGGAGTATGGGTGCACAATACACTACCGCTCAGGAGTATGGGGTGCACAATACACTACCGTCAGGATGAGTATGGAGTGCACAATACACTACCGCTCAGGATGAGTATGGGTACACAATACACTACCGCAGGATGAGTATGGGTACACAATACACTACCGCTCAGGATGAGTATGGGGTAACCAATACACTACCGCTCAGGATGAGTATGGGGTGCACAATACACTACCGCTCAGGATGAGTATGGGGTGCACAATACACTACCGCTCACAGGATGAGTATGGGGTGCACAATACACTACCGCTCAGGATGAGTATGGGGTGCACAATACACTACCGCTCACAGGATGAGTATGGGGTGCACAATACACTACCGCTCAGGATGAGTATGGGGTGCACAATACACTACCGCTCAGGATGAGTATGGGGTGCACAATACACTACCGCTCACGAGGAGTATGGGGTGCACAATACACTACCGCTCAGGATGAGTATGGGGTGCACAATCACTACCGCTCAGGATGAGTATGGGGTGCACAACACACTACCGCTCAGGATGAGTATGGGGTGCACAATACACTACCGCTCACAGGATAGTATGGGGTGCACAATACATTACCGCTCAGGATGAGAATGGGGTGCACAATACACTAACGCTCAGGATGAGTATGGGGTGCACAATACACTACCGCTCAGGATGAGTATGGGGTGCACAATACACTACCACTCAGGATGAGTATGGGGTGCACAATACACTACCGCTCAGGATGAGTATAGGGTGCACAATACACTACTGCTCAGGATGAGTATAGGGTGCACAATACACTACCGCTCAGGATGAGTATAGGGTGCACAATACACTACCGCTCAGGATGAGTATAGGGTGCACAATACACTACCGCTCAGGATGAGTATGGGGTGCACAAACACTACCACTCAGGATGAGTATGGGGTGCACAATACACTACCGCTCAGGATGAGTATAGGGTGCACAATACACTACCGCTCAGGATGAGTATGGGGTGCACAATACACTACCGCTCAGGATGAGTATGGGGTGCACAATACACTACTGCTCAGGATGAGTATGGGGTGCACAATACACTACCGCTCAGGTGAGTATGGGGTGCACAATACATACCGCTCAGGATGGTATAGGGTGCACAATACACTACCGCTCAGGATGAGTATAGGTTGCGCAATACACTACCGCTCACAGGACATGTATGGGGTGCACAATACACTACCGCTCACGGGCTGAGTATGGGGTGCACAATACACTACCGCTCACCCGGATAAGTATGGGGTGCACAATAAAACTACCGCTCACAGGATGAGTATGGGGTGCACAATACACAACCGCTCCAGGACTAGTATGGGGTGCACAATACACTACCGCTCACAGGAGGAGTATGGGATGCACAATACACTACCGCTCACCGGATAAGTATGGGATGCACAATAAACTACCGCTCACAGGATGAGTATGGGTGCACAATACATACCGCTCACAGGAGGAGTATGGGATGCACAATACACTACCGCTCACCGGATAAGTATGGGATGCACAATAAACTACCGCTCATAGGACAAGTATGGGGTGCACAATACACTACCGCTCACAGGACAAGTATGGGGTGCACAATACACTACCGCTCACAGGACAAATATGGGGTGCACAATACACTACCGCTCACAGGAGGAGTATGGGGGTGCAAAATACACTACCGCTCACAGGACAAGTATGGGGTGCACAATACACTACCGCTCACAGGACAAATATGGGGTGCATAATACACTACGGCTCACAGGAGGAGTATGGGTGCACAATACACTACCCCTCACAGGAGGAGTATGGGTGCACAATACACTACCGCTCACAGGAGGAGTATGGGGTGCACAATACACTACCCCTACAGGAGAAGTATGGGGTGCACAATACACTACCGCTCACAGGACAAGTATGGGGTGCACAATACACTACCGCTCACAGGACAGTATGGGGTGCACAATACACTACCGCTCACAGGACAAGTATGGGGTGCACAATACACTACCGCTCACAGGACAAGTATGGGGTGCACAATACAATACGCTCACAGGACAAGTATGGGGTGCACAATACAATACCGCTCACAGGAGGAGTATGGGGTGCACAATACACTACCGCTCACAGGACAAGTATGGGGTGCACAATACACTACCGCTCACAGGACAAGTATGGGGTGCACAATACACTACCGCTCACAGGACTAGTATGGGGTGCACAATACACTACCCTCACAGGAGAAGTATGGGGTGCACAATACACTACCGCTCACAGGAGAGTATGGGGGTGTACAATACACTACCGCTCACAGGACAAGTATGGGGTGCACAATACACTACCGCTCACAGGACAAGTATGGGGTGCACAACACACTACCGCTCACAGGACAAGTATGGGGTGCACAATACACTACCCCACACAGGACAAGTATGGGATGCACAATACACTACTGCTCACAGGAGGAGTATGGGGTGCACAATACACTACCGCTCACAGGAAGTATGGGGTGCACAACACACTACCGCTCACAGGACAAGTATGGGGTGCACAATACACTACCCCTCACAGGACAAGTATGGGATGCACAATACACTACTGCTCACAGGAGGAGTATGGGGTGCACAATACACTACCGCTCACAGGACAAGTATGGGGTGCACAATACACTACAGCTCACAGGACAAGTATGGGTGCACAATACACTACGCTCACAGGAGGATGTATGGGGTGCACAATACACTACCGCTCATAGGACAAGAGTATGGGGTGCACAATACACTACCGCTCACAGGACAAGTATGGGGGTGCACAATACACTACCGTTCACAGGACAAGTATGGGGTGCACAATACACTACCGCTCACAGGAGGAGTATGGGGTGCACAATACACTACCGTTCACAGGACAAGTATGGGGTGCACAATACACTACCGCTCACAGGGCAAGTATGGGGTGCACAATACACTACCGCTCACAGAACAGTATGGGGTGCACAATACACTACCGCTCACAGGACAAGTATGGGGTGCACAATACACTACCCTCACAGGACAAGTATGGGATGCACAATACACTACCTGCTCACAGGAGGAGTATGGGGTGTACAATACACTACCGCTCACAGGACAAGTATGGGGTGCACAATACACTACCGCTCACAGGACAAGTATGGGGTGCACAATACACTACCGCTCACAGGACAAGTATGGGTGCACAATACACTACCGCTCACAGGACAAGTATGGGTGCACAATACACTACCGCTCACAGGAGGAGTATGGGGTGCACAATACACTACCGCTCACAGGGCAAGTATGGGGTGCACAATACACTACCGCTCACAGACAAGTATGGGGTGCACAATACACTACCGCTCACAGGACAAGTATGGGGTGCACAATACACTACCCCTCACAGGACAAGTATGGGTGCACAATACACTACCGCTCACAGGAGGAGTATGGGGTGCACAATACACTACCGCTCACAGGACAAGTATGGGGTGCACAATACACTACCGCTCACAGAACAAGTATGGGGAGCACAATACACTACCGCTCACAGTACAAGTATGGGGTGCACAATACACTACCGCTCACAGAATAAGTATGGGGTGCACAATACACTACCGCTCACAGGACAAGTATGGGGTGCACAATACACTACCGCTCACAGGAGGAGTATGGGGTGCACAATACACTACCGTTCACAGGACAAGTATGGGGTGCACAATACACTACCGCTCACAGGAGGAGTATGGGGTGCACAATACACTACCGCTCACAGGACAAGTATGGGGTGCACAATACACTACTGCTCACAGGAGGAGTATGGGGTGCACAATACACTACCGCTCACAGGACAAGTATGGGGTGCACAATACACTACCGCTCACAGGACAAGTATGGGGTGCACAATACACTACCGCTCACAGGACAAGTATGGGGTGCACAATACACAACCGTTCACAGGACAAGTATGGGGTGCACAATACACTACCGCTCACAGGAGGAGTATGGGGTGCACAATACACTACCGCTCATAGGACAAGTGTGGGGTGCACAATACACTACCGCTCACAGGACAAGTATGGGGTGCACAATACACTACCGTTCACAGGACAAGTATGGGGTGCACAATACACTACCGGTCACAGGAGGAGTATGGGGTGCACAATACACTACCGTTCACAGTACAAGTATGGGGTGCACAATACACTACCGCTCACAGGGCAAGTATGGGGTGCACAATACACTACCGCTCACAGGACAAGTATGGGGGTGCACAATACACTACCGTTCACAGGACAAGTATGGGGTGCACAATACACTACCGCTCACAGGAGGAGTATGGGGTGCACAATACACTACCGCTCACAGGACAAGTATTGGGTGCACAATACACTACCGCTCACAGGACAAGTATGGGGTGCACAATACACTACCGCTCACAGGAGGAGTATGGGGTGCACAATACACTACCGCTCACAGGACAAGTATTGGGTGCACAATACACTACCGCTCACAGGACAAGTATGGGGTGCACAATACACTACCGCTCACAGGACAAGTATGGGGTGCACAATACACTACCCTTCACAGGACAAGTATGGGGTGCACAATACACTACCGCTCACAGGACAAGCATGGGGTGCACAATACACTACCGCTCACAGGACAAGTATGGGGTGCACAATACACTACCGCTCACAGGACAAGTATGGGGTGCACAATACACTACCGCTCACAGGACAAGTATGGGGTGAACAATACACTACCGTTCACAGGACAAGTATGGAGTGCACAATACACTACCGTTCACAGGACAAGTATGGGGTGCACAATACACTACCGCTCACAGGACAAGTATGGGATGCACAATACACTACCGCTCACAGGACAAGTATGAGGTGCACAATACACTACCGCTCACAGGACAAGTATGGGGTGCACAATACACTACCGTTCACAGGACAAGTATGGAGTGCACAATACACTACCGCTCACAGGACAAGTATGGGGTGCACAATACACTACCGCTCACAGGACAAGTAAGGGGTGCACAATACACTACCGCTCACAGGACAAGTATGGGGTGCACAATACACTACCGTTCACAGGACAAGTATGGAGTGCACAATACACTACCGCTCACAGGACAAGTAAGGCATGCACAATACACTACCGCTCACAGGACAAGTAAGGGGTGCACAATACACTACCGCTCACAGGACAAGTATGGGGTGCACAATACACTACCGTTCACAGGACAAGTATGGAGTGCACAATACACTACCGTTCACAGGACAAGTATGGGGTGCACAACTAGGCGCCTCCGACGGCAACAATCAAAATCAAAAGGGGATTAATTAATATCAGCGAATATTAACCTGATAGGGATTTAGCGTCAGTGGGGCGGGGCAGTGATTGGGATTAATGAGAATGTTGTGTTGGTGATTGGGAGGCGTGGCACCGTGGTGGCGACTGAGTGGCAACGGTGGTGATGGCAACTGGGATGAGTGAATGAGTAAATACGTGTTACCACAATTAGCAAATTCTAATCATACAGATATTAGACGGAAGTGACGGCTGACAGCAGCTGACAGTGTCTAGGACTTTATTTTAAAAAAATAATAATAATACATCTTTTGTTTTCACCGTCAGTGACCAGCAGAGCAAAACTGCAGGCAGTATAAACACGTCGCTGTATTCATGGTGACATGCTCAGCCAACTACAGCTTAAGCTTTAACTAAAACCTCTAAAAACACTTGCTGGGAAGCACATTGATGTTAATGTTAAATATGCCAGAATGTTTTACATGATGTTCATTAGGTCCCTTGTTAACTACTATGACCTGCACCGTGTTAACTACCATGACCTGCACCTTGTTAACTACCATGCCCTGCACCTTGTTAACTACCATGCCCTGCACCTTGTTAACTACCATGCCCTGCACCTTGTTAACTACCATGCCCTGCACCTTGTTAACTACCATGCCCTGCACCTTGTTAACTACCATGCCCTGTACCTTGTTAACTACCATGCCCTGTACCTTGTTAACTACCATGCCCTGTACCTTGTTAACTACCATGCCCTGTACCTTGTTAACTACCATGCCCTGCACCTTGTTAACTACCATGCCCTGTACCTTGTTAACTACCATGCACCTTGTTAACTACCATGCCCTGCACCTTGTTAACTACCATGCCCTGCACCTTGTTAACTACCATGACCTGCACCTTGTTAACTACCATGACCTGCACCGTGTTAGCTCTCCTCACCGCAATGATGAAACAATATTAGAAATAATTCAAAATGAAGCCACGAGGATCCTTCTTGGAGGCCCCCAAATGTACAAGAGTTATCGACATGAGGAAGGAGCTGAAACTCCAAATCATATGTGAAAGAACTGTGTATTTATACACGACCCTCTGTGTATGGGGGTCGTATTATTTATACACGACCCTCTGTGTATGTGGTCGTATTACTTATACACGACCCTCTGTGTATGGGGGTCTTATTACTTATACACGACCCTCTGTGTATGGGGGTCGTATTACTTATACACGACCCTCTGTGTATGGGGGTCGTATTACTTATACACGACCCTCTGTGTATGGGGTCGTATTACTTATACACGACCCTCTGTGTATGGGGGTCGTATTACTTATACACGACCCTCTGTGTATGGGGGTCGTATTACTTATACACGACCCTCTGTGTATGGGGGTCGTATTACTTATACACGACCCTCTGTGTATGGGGGTCGTATTACTTATACACGACCCTCTGTGTATGGGGGTCGTATTACTTATACACGACCCTCTGTGTATGGGGGTCGTATTACTTATACACGACCCTCTGTGTATGTGGTCGTATTACTTATACACGACCCTCTGTGTATGGGGGTCGTATTACTTATACACGACCCTCTGTGTATGGGGGTCGTATTACTTATACACGACCCTCTGTGTATGGGGGTCGTATTACTTATACACGACCCTCTGTGTATGGGGGTCGTATTACTTATACACGACCCTCTGTGTATGGGGGTCGTATTACTTATACACGACCCTCTGTGTATGGGGGTCGTATTACTTATACACGACCCTCTGTGTATGGGGGTCGTATTACTTATACACGACCCTCTGTGTATGGGGGTCGTATTACTTATACACGACCCTCTGTGTATGGGGGTCGTATTACTTATACGCGACCCTCTGTGTATGTGGTCGTATTACTTATACACGACCCTCTGTGTATGGGGGTCGTATTACTTATACACGACCCTCTGTGTATGTGGTCGTATTACTTATACACGACCCTCTGTGTATGGGGGTCGTATTACTTATACACGACCCTCTGTGTATGGGGGTCGTATTACTTATACACGACCCTGTGTATGGGGTCGTATTACACACGACCCTCTGTGTATGGGGGTCGTATTACTTATACACGACCCTCTGTGTATGTGGTCGTATTACTTATACACGACCCTCTGTGTATGGGGTCGTATTACTTATACACGACCCTCTGTGTATGGGGGTCGTATTACTTATACACGACCCTCTGTGTATGTGGTCGTATTACTTATACACGACCCTCTGTGTATGGGGGTCGTATTACTTATACACGACCCTCTGTGCATGTGGTCGTATTACTTAACAGTCAAACTGACTAGTGCCGTGTCTAGGCAAGAAAGTGTTGCCAGCGCACAAACGGGCAACTTGTATGCCAACTGGTTCAGGAGAAATGTTACCAACCTCATAAGTTTGAATATTACTTATGAATTCAATGCACTAGATTATGATACTCCACTACACCTGTACCCTGTAATACAAGCGTCTTCAACGGCCGCCAGCCATAAGAGTAAGGAAAAGTCAGCACTGCTCATAGCAACAACAGTTTAAACTACTGATTCCTTTATAAATAATCTTCGGCCACACGAGCTTCATATATACACTGATGACTCACTCAAAAGATGGCACTGCAGCATCTGTTGAGTAAAACTTACTCAATATATGCTGTTGAGTAAGTGTAAGGCTACACTTACAGCATTGCCTGTAAGTCAAGACAAAGTCAGCACACACACACACACACACACACGCCAAGTGCAACACTAAACAACTGGTTTACCGGCACACAAAATTACCTACACTACAACTTGCTACTAACACACTAAAAAACACAGGAGTAACAACTTTCTGTTGCAGAGTTACTTCTTCAAGAGCGTGAGAAGCCAAGATGCACAACAGATACGATGACTGTTGAGACATCCACTGTCAGAGCCATGACTGGTCTGAAGAGCAAGCGTGTCAGAATATCATTTGCGTGAATACCACTTCATACTTGTACAACATCATGATATGCACAAGGCAGTAAAAGCTGCATATGATAAACCTGAAATTGAGCTAGAACTTGGAATTCGATTTTCTGTTGTTAAAACAGAATATATTTCGGGAACCTCGGGCGAGTATAAAGAGCTATGATATTTTTAGAACCAAGAACTACAGGTACAGGCAGCACAAGGCATCCACTAGACAGGGTGACTGCAGTTGCCAAAATTAGGCTGGGATATCAATATCTATGGCAGGAGGCTGCAGGTAATGAATCCCACAATGGTGAACATTTCAGCTGTAAACTATGGGAACAAGAGCTGGGACATTCCAACACTACATCTATGGTTGCCCTGTTATCAATAATTTCAGACCAAATAGTTTGAGGTACTTTGAGCTCTGTAACTGCTTCATACACTTCATACATTGGAGGATATTCTTGTGTTCTACCCAGAGTCTGCTAGCACAGGCTGGTAGACTAAGATTCACATCTCATGGTGTCTCCTGATTCCATGTATGACTAGCCATCCTGTGAGACGGGAATATAAGATGGACTCATGGTTGACTTTGGATCTACGCTCTATAATCCTTCATATAGAAGAAGGCAGTGGTCCACGACACTGTGTCCCTAAGCTTGCTAATAAAAAAATGCTATTGATTGACAGTCAATAAAAAAAAAGGCTGCAGTCAGCTGGAGCTGTCTAGGGGGGGGGGGGAAATAGCCGCAGCTGGCTAGGCTAGGCTAGGCTAGGCTAGGAAGTAAGCGTAGTTGATAAATTACATCTGACTGTAACCATGAATGGATAGCGACACTTCTCTGGGAAGCGAACAGTGTGTCAGAAATTCTTCCCTTTCACGGAAGAGGAAGCTTGGATTAGGGAATAGTGTGGATTATATGCAGGAGTGGAGAGGCTTAGTGTTAGTGATTAATGATGGTGTTAGTGGTTGTGAGGAGAGAGGTGATTAATTACGGGGTTTGTGTAGAATGTTAATGGTGGTGCAGGTGTGGGCCATTGACCAGGTCAACGGCGCGGTACTGCTGAAGGCTCCGATGGTTAATGTTCAAACTTTAACATTTTTCTTGGCCTTCAAGAGAAACATTTCTTGTTACCGTTGGTTGGTTGAGGGGAAGTGGCCAATGTTTATACGATAATGGGTTATGGTACGTGATAAAGGGTTATGGAACGTGATAATGGGTTATGGGACGTGATAATGGGTAATGGGACGTGATAATGGGTTACGGGACGTAATAATGGGCTATGGGACGTGATAAAGGGTTATGGGACGTGGTAATGAATATTGGGGCGTGATACTGGGTTATGGGACGTGATAATAGGTTATGGGACGTGATAATGAGTTATGGGACGTGATAATGGGTTATGGGACGTGATAATGAGTTATGGGACGTGATAATGGGTTATGGGACGTGATAATGGGTTATTGGACGTGATAATGGGGGGTTGGGACGTGATAATGGGTTATGGGACGTGATAATGGGTTATGCGACGTGATAATGGGATATGGGACGTGATTAAGGGTTATGGGATGTGATAATGGATTATGGGACGTGATAATGGGTTATGGGACGAGATAATGGGTTATGGGACGAGATAATGGGTTATTGGACGTGATAATGGGGGGTTGGGACGTGATAATGGGTTATGGGACGTGATAATGGGTTATGCGACGTGATAATGGGATATGGGACTTGATTAAGGGTTATGGGATGTGATAATGGGTTATGGACGAGATAATGGGTTATGGGACGTGATAATGGGTTATGGGACGAGATAATCTCTTTGGACCATGTCGTGGCGTAGTCGACTAGAGCGTACATCTGGGAACACCAAGTTCATAGGTACGAATCCTCATCACAGCCCTGAGGATTTTCCAACAGTTACCATTAATAGAATCAAAGGAAAGCAAGTGTGGATCTTGATGAATGGGTGTTTAAAATGTTTGGCACACATTCTTATGGTGTCTCACCATAAGAGGATAAAACCCAGCGCTAAGCGCGGTACAATTTGTCTGTGAGAATGTAAGGAGTGACCTTGCGAAACGCATTACTAGGCGTCAGGTCGTCAGAGTTAATATTTCAACTACCTGCTTCAGTGAAGCTAAACATACGAAATATCGAGAAGATTCGTGTCAGAATCATAAATCTAAAATATTCTGTCGTTTTCCACAAAATATATATATATATATATATATATATATATATATATATATAATTATATATATATATATATATATATATATATAAATTTATATATATAAGTTTATATATTTTTATATATATATATATATATATATAGCTATAGGCTATATATATATATATATATATATATATATATATATATATATATATATATATATATATAGCCTCGGAGAAGAAAATAATGAGTAATCAGAGAAGACCTTGTGGATCCTCACTGAACACTTTGATATTTTCTTCCCCTACCACCCCTATTCTTTTAGAGTGTGTGTGTGTGTGTATATATATCTAACTATATTTAAAATTTCATTACACAAAAAGTGTTACAACATTGGTTACATGCAAGGTAACAGACTACTTGTCACAAGTCGTACAGCTCCTCCAGCTCCTCAGATGGCGGGCAGGAACCATGGATGCAGTGAGCATTTCCTCTCTGGATCGCCACACTAAGGCGCTGAAAGAGAAAACTGTATATTTATATATATATATATATATATATATATATATATATATATATATATATATATATATTGGTGTATACTGGCAGCAGGTTTTCTTTTAAACATGTCTCATTGCATATGACCGCATATTCTGTATTTACTATCTTTTGATTTAGGGCTTCTATCCCTCTAACTATTTTCTTAGCATCAGGGCTTAGCTGAAATAGGAGTTCTCCAAAACTCATTTTCGTAATTTCTCATGGCAGTGTAGAACTTGGAGGAGCAAGCACCAATACCTGAGTTACTCTTTCAAACTCTCTACGGTCCTCAGTGAGGTTGATTCCTGCAAGGTTCAGGAAGCCGTCTCTTGGTCGCGGAATTGCCATAGGTCCTCCATATAATGTTGTTAGTTTCTTGATTATACCAGGATAATTTTATATACCAAATGCAGGTATATAAAATGGCACTACACATTATACCAGGATAATCAAGAAACTAACAACATTATATGGAGGACCTATGGCAATTCCACGACCAAGCGACGGCTTCCTGAACCTTGCAGGAATCAACCTCACTGAGGACCAAGTCACTCTCCTAAATCTGGGTATAAACTGTCACGTTATGTCCAGACCAAGTGAGATGGCCCGGAAAGTGGAGTTGGAGATCCTGTTGGACGACATATTCGACCTCGAGACACAAAAGAAGGTCACCACCAAAGACACCTTACAAGCAGAACTTATTGCAGAAGGAGGAAAGAATCGAGGCAACTACAGAAGCACCATACTGTCCCCCGAGCTCAAAGCGGCAGCTAAGAGCCTTCGTGAGAACAAGGAGATAGTCGTCAGGAGAGGTGACAAGTCGCCAATATACGTCATTCTTAAAAAAGACGAATATCTGGCGAAAATGAACCTCATACTCTCTGACCAAACTAAATTCCAAAGGGTAACGAAGGACACTACAGCCGAATTGAAAGCAAAGGTCAACAAATTGATCGAAACTGTGAACGCCAAGAAATCCGGACTCCACCTGCCAAAGATTATTGGGGAATACAAACCTGGATATGCGTATGGAAATGTCAAGACACACAAGCCTGGAAACCCACTTCGGCCAATCATCAGCCAGATACCCACACCCACGTACAGACTGGCGAAGCGACTCAACGGCTTGCTGACTCCTTATGTCCCTTGCGCCTTCAGCCTGAAGTCTCCAAAGGAATTTGTTGACTTACTGCGGGGAACACGGGCCACAGGGATAAGAGCCTCGTTGGACGTAGAATCACTGTTTACCAACGTACCTGTGGATGAAACAATCGGGATGATAGCGGACAGAGTGTATCGTGATCCGGCCTGTACTCCTCTTGACATACCAGAAAACATTCTAAGGAAACTACTCCAAGCTTGTACTAAAGAGGCACCCTTCTTGAGCCCGGATGGGCACATGTATAAGCAAGTAGATGGGGTCGCCATGGGTTCTCCCTAGGTGTCCTGTTTGCGAACTTCTACATGGGTACCATCGAACAAAAGGTCTTAGTCGACATGAACTTGAAACCGGCCATATACTGCAGGTATGTTGACGACATTTTTACACAGGTACCTGATGTCAGACATCTGCAGGAGCTGAAGGAGGCATTTGAGCAGAATTCTGTGTTGCGTTTCACTTACGAGATGGAGAAGGATGGGAAGCTGCCCTTTCTAGATGTAACAGTCATGGAAAGGAGCGGAGGTTTCCACACTGCAGTCTACACTAAGGAAACAAACATAGGAATGTGCCTCAATGCCAACAGTGACTGCCCAGACAGGTACAAGAGGAGTGTTGTTAACGCTTATGTCGACCGTGCTCTCAGCCACAGCTCAGGATGGAAGCAAGTCGATGAAGAACTCTGTAGGGTAAGGCAGGTCCTAGTCAACAACGGCTTCTCCAATGGTTTCGTTGAAGACATCATAAGAAGGAAGGTGAAACGCCATGCAACCTCTGAAGAGACAACTAACACAACACCTATACCCCTATTAGACTATTTTACAGGAACTTCTTTTCCACAGCTCATAAAACGGAGGAAAGGGTCCTGAAAGATATTGTTAATAGAAACGTTATCCCTACAGACAAAAATCAGAAGATACAATTGACGATTTACTATAAAACCAAAAAAACGGCCAACCTACTCATGAGAAACTCTCCAGACACAAAGCAGAACGCTTTAAAAGAGACCAACGTCGTCTATGCCTTCAAATGCCCACTTGGGGACTGTAAGCCTCAAAGAACTCAGTATATAGGCAAGACAACAACATCTCTTTCCAGGCGATTAACGATGCATAAGCAACAGGGCTCCATTAAGGAACATATAATCTCTTCCCACAACCAGACCATCACCAGAGAAATCTTAACAAACAACACAGAAATCATCGATAGATACAGCGATAGCAGGCGGCTTGACATCTGCGAGGCACTACACATCAAGAAGTCAACACCAGCAATCAACAGCCAATTAATGCACAACTATATTCTACCCACTTCAAGACTCCGCACCAATATAGAAGCATCAAGAAATATGGGCCAATAGGCCCTTTGCAGTTACTTCCATTCTTCCCTTAATTTACCCAATTTATACCCATTGTTTCGTGTTCTGTCTTGTGTTGAAAGTTTTGTTCACCTCATCCGAAACTGTTGTAACATATCATAGCATAGTAGAACTCTGTTTAGTGTTTGCAGGTTATAGTTGTGTGTGTGCAAACCAAAGTCTTTGAAAATGCAATAAGATATTGCGAAACGTGTTCAAGTGTCGTGTCAGACTAGAAATAAAAATGAATTTTGGAGAATTGATTTTTCAATTACCATCGACAGTGAAAAGAAACATAAGAAATATTGAGAAAATTTGTGTTAGAATTATTAATTTTACTTTTTCGGTCATATTTAATAATATATGTTTACAAGAAAGACTTCTACCCAAATATACTAATATATATATATATATATATATATATATATATATATATATATATATATATATATATATATATATATATACACATGTGTGTATATCACGAAAACAAACACGTGATTAAAATGTGACAGTGTCAGACCACGGAGGAAAATTGAAACAGGAATTTCCTTAAGTACTTTTGTATATTAATACATCTTCAGAAGGAGTGAAGATATTAATACATCTTCACTCCTTCTGAAGATGTATTACTATACGAAAGTACTTAAGGAAATTCCTGTTTCAGTTTTCTTCCGTGGTCTGACACTGTCATATATATACATATATATATATATAATATGCAAACGTATCCACTTACGAAAATTCAACGAAACCTCTGAACGATTACAATCTCTTAAGTATACAATGCACTGGACTCTTGACCTGTCCTTATTCTATATTTGTGTTCTATTATTCTCTGGTCAAGATGTTTACCTGTTTGGCCAACTTGGAACGTATTACAATCTTTACTTGAACTTTTACACACACATCCATGGTAATTACTTTAGGAATTTTTAGTGAGTGTTTTTATGATATCAAGATCCCTAAGTGCTACTGTGATATTATATTATTTTAGTTATTCTGATCTTTAAGTTAAATATTTTGACCTGTCCATAGGAAGGAAATCCACTCACGGTAATGGAAAGAGAACTACGTAATTAGTGCTATTATCTACTCTCTATCCATGGTAAGTTTAGGTTAAGGTTACATTAAGTTAAGGTTCGGTTAGATTAAGTTTCATTACGTTTGGTTACATTAATATGGTGTAATATTGACCAAAATGTGAAATATGGAATTCGAAAATTACTTAAGTGTACCCCTGAATTTCATTTACAGAAAACCAAACTCTTCAGATCGTTTCAAAGAAAATGTTTTAAGCATACACTTTTTATATTTTAAACCAACCATTTATAATACAATAAAGTTATAACTTGAGAATAATATTTCTTTAGGACGAAGGTTCACTTGCCAGTTTGCATGTACACTATTACAGGAACCATAATATGATTTCAGACCATTACAGATATCTAGATAGCTATCCAGGTGGTTAGAAGAGACAGTTTTTTCGGTCAGTGTAATGGATTTGCTCAGAGGACGGAGTTCAAATATCTTCAAAATTCATTCCTAAAAATGAAAGAGAAATTATTATGTTTTATTCAAGTCCATAGACTTAGACGACTTGTGTTACGACTCTGGGTTCTTTAGAGGGAAACCAGAGGTCAAAATTTGAGCTTATTGAGCTACCATTGAGTAAAAACGCATTGCGAGTGGCATTTGTCGTATCTTCCCTGCCAGTCGTAAGATTAGTCTTGTCTCTCGAAGAGTATTTAAAGATTGAGCTTGGGGTTGATTATTAAATAATAAAATAGGCACCAACTATGTTTACTAATACTGTCTAATCATTTGTAAAGTAAACCTGAGTAAACTTTGTATCGGGCGCCGGTATGATTAGTTGAACAGTCTGCCGGCAGCATTAGTCCACGGAGGAGGAGACGAGAGACTGGCTCGTTCTTCTCTGCTGGCTGGTTGTGGTGGAAGGAAGTGCCTCTCCTTCCTCTTATTTATTTATTTCTGTATCTTCGTCTGGTTAAGTCTTCTTTGCTATTTTTTATGGTTATATTGTGGCACACCCTTGTTCTATGTGTAGAGTAGTATACCTGGGGTGTAGTAAGTGTTTTTAAGTGTTTATCTTACCTGTTATGCTAACGGGGGTCCCAGTGTAAACACGTGGTCCCCTACCCTAAGCTGACTCTTCAAGTGTTTTATAGTAGAGCTTTACCCTAGCTTGCTTTCAGTGTAAAACCTTGTATCCTATGTGGACCAAGGCTTTTAACGTAAGATTGTGTGGTAAAGTAAGTATTAAATTGTTATTGGTGTGATTGTGTATGGGGGGTGTTAAGGGGTTAATAAATAAGTAAGTTTGAACAGAGTATCCCTTTTTCCTGTGTGGGAGTACAATAATCTATTCCTAGACTAACCGGGTTTAGTAGCCAGCATTTATTACTGTGGATATTTTACTTTGGGGGCCGGGCCTTTTAGTTCTCCCATATTTTGATACCTCTGTATTCTACTTACCCTTACCCCTTAATAGTACCAGTTCCCCCATAGCAAGCCCACTATTGTTCATAACAACTTGTAATTGACATATATAAATTTTATCCAATTTTTATTTTAACTCTCAATAAATACATGACGCGAGTACATGCGTCAGACTAGGTCAGTCCAGAGAGTACTAAGACCACTACAAGCCCTCCACATAAGTATTGAGGCCACTACAAACCCTCCACTTAAGTACTGAGGCCACTACAAGCCTTCAACATAAGTACTGACGCCACTACAAGCCCTCAACATAAGTACTGAGACCACTACAAGCCTTCAACATAAGTACTGAGGCCACTACAAGCCTTCAACATAAGTACTGAGGCCACTACAAGCCCTCAACATAAGTACTGAGGCCACTACAAGCCTTCAACATAAGTACTGAGGCCACTACAAGCCCTCAACATAAGTACTGAGACCACTACAAGCCTTCAACATAAGTACTGAGGCCACTACAAGCCCTCAACATAAGTACTGAGACCACTACAAGCCTTCAACATAAGTACTGAGGCCACTACAAGCCTTCAACATAAGTACTGAGGCCACTACAAGCCCTCAACATAAGTACTGTGACCAATACAAGCCCTCAACATAAGTACTGAGACCAATACAAGCCCTCAACATAAGTACTGAGGCCACTACAAGCCTTCAACATAAGTACTGAGGCCACTACAAGCCTTCAACATAAGTACTGAGGCCACTACAAGCCTTCAACATAAGTACTGAGACCAATACAAGCCTTCAACATAAGTACTGTGACCAATACAAGCCCTCAACATAAGTACTGAGGCCACTACAAGCCTCAACATAAGTACTGAGGCCACTACAAGCCCTCAACATAAGTACTGAGGCCACTACAAGCCTTCAACATAAGTACTGAGACCACTACAAGCCTTCAACATAAGTACTGAGACCACTACAAGCCTCAACATAAGTACTGAGGCCACTACAAGCCCTCAACATAAGTACTGAGGCCACTACAAGCCTTCAACATAAGTACTGAGACCACTACAAGCTCTCAACATAAGTACTGAGGCCACTACAAGCCCTCAACATAAGTACTGAGGCCACTACAAGCCTTCAACATAAGTACTGAGGCCACTACAAGCCCTCAACATAAGTACTGAGACCACTACAAGCCCTCAACATAAGTACTGAGGCCACTACAAGCCTCAACATAAGTACTGAGGCCACTACAAGCCCTCAACATAAGTACTGAGGCCACTACAAGCCCTCAACATAAGTACTGAGACCACTACAAGCCCTCAACATAAGTACTGAGACCACTACAAGCCCTCAACATAAGTACTGAGGCCACTACAAGCCTTCAACATAAGTACTGAGACCACTACAAGCCCTCAACATAAGTACTGAGACCACTACAAGCCCTCAACATAAGTACTGAGGCCACTACAAGCCCTCAACATAAGTACTGAGACCAATACAAGCCTTCAACATAAGTACTGAGACCACTACAAGCCTCAACATAAGTACTGAGGCCACTACAAGCCCTCAACATAAGTACTGAGACCAATACAAGCCTTCAACATAAGTACTGAGGCCACTACAAGCCTTCAACATAAGTACTGAGACCACTACAAGCCTCAACATAAGTACGAGACCAATACAAGCCTTCAACATAAGTACTGAGGCCACTACAAGCCTCAACATAAGTACTGAGGCCAATACAAGCCTTCAACATAAGTACTGAGGCCACTACAAGCCCTCAACATAAGAAGGAGGACTACAACCTCCTCTGAGGCCACTACAAGCCTTCAACATAAGTACTGAGACCACTACAAGCCCTCAACATAAGTCGAGACCAATACAAGCCTCAACATAAGTACGAGGCCACTACAAGCCCTCATCATAAGTATCGAGGCCACTACAAGCCCTCATCATAAGTATCGAGGCCACTACAAGCCCTCAACATAAGTATCGAGGCCACTACAAGCCCTCATCATAAGTATCGAGGCCACTACAAGCCCTCAACATAAGTATCGAGGCCACTACAAGCCCTCATCATAAGTATCGAGGCCACTACAAGCCCTCAACATAAGTATCGAGGCCACTACAAGCCCTCAACATAAGTATCGAGGCCACTACAAGCCCTCATCATAAGTATCGAGGCCACTACAAGCCCTCATCATAAGTATCGAGGCCACTACAAGCCCTCAACATAAGTATCGAGGCCACTACAAGCCCTCATCATAAGTATCGAGGCCACTACAAGCCCTCAACATAAGTATCGAGGCCACTACAAGCCTCAACATAAGTATCGAGGCCACTACAAGCCCTCAACATAAGTATCGAGGCCACTACAAAGAACAAATCAAGCTGGAACCTTAAATCCCAAAAAGTAATCTGAAATACCATCAAAATATGAAGCAATAAATAAGCCAACTTAAAAATAAAATCCTGCTCACGAAAATCCATTTAAAAAG
>WNGS01164087.1:0-21486 GCA_020271785.1 Procambarus virginalis
GTCATGTTTACTACCCTTGGCATGGTGTTCACTACCATTGGGGAGGTGTTCACTGTTACGTACCTCTATAAGCTACGTAATTAAATACATTAATTTGTACTTCTACATTAATTTGTACTTATATATATGCCTTGTTTTATCTGATTATATGTATGTACATCTAAATATTCCTTACTTGTATGTAAGTTATGTGTTGCCTGATTTATATGTTGAATTGTTGAATTAGGCCTAACTTTTCCACCCGTGGGAACGATTCGAGTCTCTTTGTCTGTTCACGGTTGATTTCGTGGGAAAGTGGTTTTATCTATGATCATCAGTAGGAATCACTGATGGGAATTCTGTAATTGTTTGAACACTGGGGGGCAACATTCCGTAAGAAACTTCTAGTTCCGGTGGCGGGCGAGCGTTGCCAATATTTTCCCTTTGTTATTTTATTTTAATTACTGCATGTATTAATAATTACATTATTTTTGTTATGCATGTTATTCTGACCATTTACTAAGTTACTTTAAGATTACTCTTGTCACATTATTTTGCTCCATGTAAGTTTAATTAAATAATGTTAGTTTGGCTATTTTCCGCGGGGCGGAAGCAATGTTTTTGACTCCCGCAGTTTTAGTATTCAGTAACTCGCACGGGACAGGAGAGATAACAACTTGGGAGATAAGTCTGTTAATATTTGTTTTGCTATACATACATTTATATTATAAGAGAGACAATACGTTAATTTGCTTTTATAAGTGATCTCCCTGGAAACACAAACCGAAACTGTCTCTATTTTCCGCTTGTTACAACTTGTAATAAAGTTGTTACATCTTGGCTTAACGTGCTTATGACGTATTAGAACGTTGTTACAACTTGCTATATTGGTTGTTATAACTGGTTAGGAGGTGTTAAAACTTGCTCGAACGTTGTAGCAACGTCGTAGTTTCGGTGTGTGTTTGGCGGGCTTGTCCATCTGTGCTATATATATAATATCTTGTACTTATATTATTGTTAATATATATATATATATATATATAATAATTTATATGTATATTTCTTAATCCTAAGGGATAACTACTTTATACTTGCTTGTGCCAATCATGTGGTTACACTGGTGACCCGCTCTATATTACAGCAATTTTACAATGTCCCCAGACTGAAAGGTCTTGCTGCTGTACTGGGTTACGAGCCGTGACGAACGATCTGGTAACATAGTTATGGGGGCCTGTGCCGGGAAATATTTTTCCCACTTAAACTTAACTGTGCTAATCTAACCTTGCCTTCCTAGGTACCAGTGTCTTGTGTGTTTTCTGCTATTAACTATTCCATGTGCCATGCAAGCCTTCCTGTGTGTCAAGTAACAACGTTTCACGATTTTGAGGTAAGTCATCCTATAACTTTTGTTTGTGCAGTGAGGCCAAGCGAATTTTCAGTGTGGTGAAAATTTTACAGTGAAGTGCAGTGCAGTGCAGTGCCAGTGTGTTTATTATTATTGTTGTGAATCAAGTGCCAAGTGTTAATCACGATGGAGGACCAAGTGTTGTTGTTGGCTCGACCAAACTTTGAGGGAATTAAAAACCTAACAAAGTCTGCGTTAGTAAATATGGCCAATAAGCTAGAATTAACCGCCAGAAATAGCATGACTAAGGCACAAATTCTGAGAGTCATAGTGACACATTTTGTTCAGAACCAAGAATTAGGAGAAGAATGTCTGGAGGAAGTTAGAGAAGAGTCAAGTGATCAAATTGCTTTAAGGCGTCTGGAGTTAGATGCACAAGTAACGTATGCTAAACTTGAAGCTCAAAAAGAACAGAAATTATTAGAGATTGAGGCTCAAGAAAAAGCAAACGAATGAGCAAGGCAACAGAAATTATTAGAGGCTGAAGCTCAGCAGAGGGAGTTTGAGATTAGGCGTTTAGAACTTGCGGCACAAAACCAGAGAGTTTTAATGGAGTTGCAACTGGAAGCAACCAGGAAGCAACAAGCCGAAGAACACACTAGGCAATTAGAGATTCAACAACAAATGGCTGACACTAATCTCAGGCTTGAAACACAGCGTATGGCAGCTGGGCATGGAAATTCTAGTAATGTTTCAATTAATCATGATAATAATCCCATAAGGATGAGTAAATATATAGAATTACCCAAGTTTAATGAGGAGGATCCTGAGGTTTTCTTTGCACATTTTAATAAGATTGCCATCAGTATGAACTGGCCAAGGGATCAATGGGTAGCAATTATGCAGTCTCAATTTAAGGGGCGTAGTCAGGAGGTTTTTACATCCCTACCTGACGCTCATAGTTTTGATTATGAATTTGTAAAGAAAAGCATCTTAAATGCTTATCAATTAAATCCAGAGGCACACAGGCAAAAATTTAGAAACATAAGGAGGGTAAGTGATCAGACAATAGCTGATTTTACTCGTCAAAAGACGAACTATTGCAACAGATGGTTAAAGTCGCTTTCAGTCACAGAGTTTGATGCTTTAAAGAATCTTCTTATCATGGAAGAAGTATTGTCTTGTCTCCCAGACAAATTGTCTACTTTCATGGCAGAACAAATGAATGTAACAGACATTTATGAGCTGTCAAAGCTCGCTGATGAGCATGAGTTGTTGACTAAGGCCCAGTTTACGGCCACTTCACCTAAGTTTAATCGTAAAGTAAATCATAATGCTCACAGAACTCCTTATCAGAATCCCTCCAGTCCTAATGCTCCAGTTACTCCCATGAGCTCTTTTGTTACAAAACCTAATCCTGCTACTTCATTGTCAGGAATGTCAAATATTAATAAGGTTAATTCTAAACCTACAGTTGGTTCTACAGGTGTGTCCACTGTAAGGTCCTGTTCCCATTGTAAGAAAAAAGGCCATGGAGTTAATTCCTGTTTTATCTTGCACCCTGAGTTACGACCAACTGGTCTCATTTATTGTAGAGGTGTGCAAAATAAATTTACTAATAAACATGTAACTGTAAACCCCAATTGGGTGAAACAGTATTCTCCATATATGTCTTCAGGTGAAGTTTTGTGTGTTGATGGAAAGTGGAAGCCGGTGAATATTCTTTGTGATACTGGTGCTTCCCAAACCTTAATTTCTGCTAGTATACTTTCTAATGTTGAAAAGAAAGATACTGGAAAATTTGTTGTTCTTCAGAGTGTTGCAGGATGTCAAACTGTACCTCTGATAAATGTTACTTTAAGATCCACCATTACACCGAGTTTATGCACTGTGGGTGTTTGTACACAGTTGCCCATCCCAGGTGTGGATATTATATTGGGTAATGATGTGGCTATAAATCATGTTGTGGGTGAGAATGATCCCAGTTTGTATAAACAGCCAGTTGCAGACCATGTTTATCCTGCCTGTGCTGAAGTTAGTTCTATGAATGAACAACCTGTTGTAGTAGATGGTGTTGTCCATCCTACCTGTGCTGATGTCAGTACTATTATAAATCCAGTTGTCAGTTCTACTGTTGTTACTCAAGCATTTGTTCCAGTAACCAGTACCCCTTCAGTGGAGAAGTGGGATGTGGTTGTTCCAGATTCCTGTGTGGCCGATTTAGTGGTTGAGAGTAAGCCTGATGCTATGACTCTGCTTTATTCCAATAAATTGGGAAAGGATGTCCATGTACCAGTGTCTTGCCCGCTCACTACGAACGTTGTGCCAGGAGTTGAGAGAAACTTAAAAGCCACGACTCTGTTGTATTCTAGCCAAGTGAATGGTTTAAGACAAGATGTCGGGTTGGCAGAAGTATTCCCGCTCACTCTGTTACGAATCTTGTTAAGATCCTCTCATTACTCTTAGTTATTGTATTACTGTATTGTCTTATTCTTTAATTATTATAGCATCCAGTTGCATAATATGAGATTTTGTATGTTATATGATATATATTATAGCATGTATTAGTGTGCTTGAGTTGCATATTATTTGTATGAGGCTTTCGTGTTACAATTCTCATGTGTTTCTCTGTGGGGGATGATCAAGTTGGATATGTGAGTAGAGTGGGAAAGTGTTGTCAAGCGAGTGTTTATGATTTAACCTTGATTTATAACTCCTATTTATTTGTCTGTAAATGCTAATGTATAAATTAATGTAATTGTGTACTCTTGAGATTAATAATATCTTGATATTTAGTACTACCATTTATTATTAGTAATTCCACGATGTTATGTGGATAGTTAGTTGTTTTGTTAGTAGACGCTTGGCCTGTGGACAGACGCGTGGGTCAGTAGCGTGGTGGCTGAGATCGAGTGAAGACATGTATTAAGTTAAGTCCTTGATTTGTATATTTAGTCATTCAAAGTTTTTATTTCCTGGTCAGATGATATTGCATTCTCTCATTTAAGTTGCTCATTGCTTGATAAGGATTTTATTTTAATGTGCATGCTGATAAATATTTCTGGCTTTATTACGTACCATTTAATTGTTAGGTTTGTCCCCCTTAGCATAAATATATTGTTCCCCATTTTATGCAGTGCTTTATCTTATTCCCCTAGACTTATTTTATAAAGGCCGATTTTAAATCTTTTATGTACACTGCTGGGAGAAGAACCTTATTTAGTCTCGAGGGTGGTAACAAATGGAGGCCTGTGTCCGGGATCTTATACCATTAATTCCCTGTAATGTTTGTACAATTAACAGTGCTAATTATTAATAGCAATTGCCTTCCTAGGTACTCTGTGATTATCTAGTGACGCCTAATCAAGCCTGTGTAATTATCTGTTCAATCTGAGCTGCTGTGAAAACTTTCAACGCTTCACGATTTGAGGTAAGTGTTCAGCTTGTGCCAGGGGCCAAGCATAATTTTCAGTGTTGTTTCAAGTGTAAGTTGTGATTATTGAGCCAACCATGGAGGATCAGGTTGTTGCGCTGGTAGATCAGCCAAATTTTGGTAAAATTAAAGACTTAAAGAAGTCTGGTTTGTTGTTGCTGGCTGATAAATTGAACCTAGCAGTTTCCAGTAAAATGTTGAAAGCTCAAGTGTTAAGAGTTATTGTCACACACTTGGTGGAAGAGGAGAGACTTGACGAAGAGTGTTTGGGAGAGTTAGACGAAGAGTCAGTTGACAAGGTGGCAATCTTAAAGTTGGAGTTGGAGACTAAATTAGAAATGGCTAGGCTGAAGCAGACAAGCAGAGGCTGGAAGCAGATAAAGAGAGGTTGGAGTTGCAGAATCAGCAAAAACAACTTGAGTTGGTAACTCAACAGCAGATGTTGGAGGCTCGAGTACAACTGGCAGAGCATGAGACTAAACAACTCGAAATTCAGCAGAGTATGGCTGAAAATAATAACAGGTTAGAACAGCAGAGGATTGCGGCAGGTTTGGGTAACACTAGTAATAATCCAGAGAGTACAAATAGTTCTTCTAAGTACAGTAAACGTGTACATTTGCCCAAGTTTAATGAAGAAGATCCAGAAATATTTTTCTTGCATTTTGAGAAACTAGCAGTCAGCATGAATTGGCCTGTAGATCAATGGGTTAGCATATTACAAGGACAATTTAAGGGTAAAGCTCAAGAGGTATTTGCATCATTGCCTGCTGAGAATTCTTTCGATTTTAAATTTGTTCAGCAAAGTATTTTAAATGCTTACCAGCAGATCCCAGAGGCACATAGAATAAAATTCAGAAGTTTAAAAAGAGCACAGGACCAGACTATTTCTGATTTTGTAAGAGTAAAATTAAATCACTTTAACAGATGGATTAAAGCACTTAATATTACAGAGTTTGAGACTTTGAGAGACCTCATAGTAACTGAGGAAGTAATGGGATGTCTACCAGAGAAATTAGCTTTGTTTATGGCTGAAAATAAGCAAACCAATGATCTTATAAAATTAGCCAAGCTAGCTGATGAGCATGAACTACTTACTAAAGTGCCTTTTAGAGCACCCATTAATCATTTCAATGTTAAAACTAATCATTATGCTCATAAACACATGTTTTCCAGACTCGACCAGCTACTTCACCTTCTCCCCTTAACCCTTCTCCTGTAAAGCCTAAATCTGAGAAACAACCGACAGGGTTGTCAACCTTAAGTAATGTAGTGAATAAGCCTGCAGTGGGTTCGGCTATTCCGACCACTAGCAGGTATTGCACGCATTGCAGGAGAAGAGGTCATGTGGTAAATTCATGTTATGCTTTGCACCCAGAGTTGAGACCAACTGGTCTAATATTGAGTAGGGGTTTGCAAACCATTAATGCCAATGTTGCTTCAGTCATGCCCAAGTGGATGACTAATTTTGATCCATACCTACATTCGGGAACCCTATTATGTACTAGTGGACCTGGAAACCAGTCCAGTTGTTAAGGGACACTGGTGCTTCCCAGTCTTTAATTTCTCGCCGTGTTCTTACTGATGTTAGCACAGAAGACACTGGAGAGGTAGTGTTATTGCAGGGACTTGGAGGGCTCATCCAGCGTGTACCATTAATTAAGGTTAACCTGAATTCTTCTATTACACCAGGTTGGTGCACTGTAGCAGTCAGTGAGCAGTTGCCCATTCCTGGGATTGATATAATTGTAGGTAATGACTTTGACAAATGTCAATTTAGTGGGACCGATTGTCCTGTTATGTATACTAAACCTAATGCAGTACTGGCTCAACCAGATGAGGATGATGGTGTCATTTATCCAGCCTGTGTTGTGACCAGATCCATGGGTAAGCAGAATGTGGTAAGTCCTGCTACTACCAAGGTGGATGTTCTCGAGGCCAGGACCCCTTCAGACAGGGAGGTGGAGGTGGACCTTGAAGATACATTTATAGCTCACGTGGATGTCGAGAGTGAGGCCGGTGCCAAAGCCCTAATTTATTCTGACCCAGATGGTCTGGAAGATGTGGCCCAGGTACCACTTCCTTGCCCGCTCGCTCCAGTTGTAGAGTTCCAGACCTTGCGTAAGTTACAGAGTACTGATCCCAGTCTAGCTGAGTGTTATGCAGAAGCAGCCGACTCCATCGATACTTTGGAGGAGAGTACGGGTTGTTATTTCAAGGATCAATGTCTGATGAGAAGATGGAGACCATCAGGAACTCCCTCATCAGAGGATTGTGAGTTTAACACCCAGCTCGTTGTGCCAACAGAGTATCGGGAGCAGGTATTGCAAGCTGCTCATGATGACCTGATGGGAGGCCATCAAGGTATTACCCATGTATTCATAAGATCTGTAAACTTTTTATTGGCCGAAACTTAAAAAAGATGTGGTCAGATATGCCACAACTGTTGTTGGTGTGTCAGACTGTTGGAAGCCTAATCAGACTGTGCCNGCATGGTGTTCACTACCCTTGGAGTGGTGTTCACTACCCTTGGCGTGGTGTCACTACCCTTGGCGATGTGTTCACTACCCTTAGCGTAGTGTTCACTACCCTTTGCGTTATATCCTACCCTTGGCGAGGTGTTCACTACCCTTGGGCGTGGTGTTCACACCCTTGGGTGGTGTTCACTACCCTTGGCGGTTTGTTCACTACCCTGGCGTGTTGTTCACTACCCATGGAGATGGTTCACTACCCTTAGCGTGGTGTTCACTACCCTTTGTGTTATATTCACTACCCTTGGCTTGGTGTTCACTACCCTTGGGCATGGTGTTCACTACCATTGGCCTGGTGTTCACTACCCTTGGCGTGGTGTCACTACCCCTTAACATGGTTTTTCACTTCCCTTGACCTGGTGTTCACTACCCTTGGCGATGTGTTCACAACCTAGGCGTGGTGTTCACTACCCTTGGCATGGTTTTTCACTACCCTTGGCATGGTGTTCACTACCCTTGGCATGGTGTTCACTACCCTTGAGTGGTGTTCACTACCCTTAGCGTGGTGATCACTACCCTTGGCGATGTGTTCACTACCCTTAGCGTGGTGTCCTACCCTTGGCGTGGTGTTCACTACCCTTGGCGTGGTGTTTACTACCCTTGGCGATGTGTTCACTACCCTTAGCGTAGTGTTCACTACCCTTTGCGTTATATTCACTACCCTAGGGCGTGGTGTTCACTACCCTTGGCATGGTGTTCACTAACCCTTGGCGTGGTGTTCACTAACCCTTGGCGTGGTGTTCACTACCCTTAGCATGAGTTCAACTACCCTTGACCTGGGTTTAATACCTTTGCGTGGTGTTCACTACCCTTTTCGTGTGGTGTTCGCTACCCTTGGCGTCGTGTTCACTACCTTTGCGAGGTGTTTCACTACCCATGGTGGTGTTCACTACCCTTGGGGTGGTGTTCACTACCCATGGCATGGTGTTCACTTCTCTTAGCATGGTGTTCACTACCCTTAACGTGGTGTTTCACTACCCTTCGCGGTGTGCACCACCCTTGGCATAGTGTTCACTGCCCTGGCCTGGTGTTCACTACCCTGTGTGGTATTCACTACTCTTAGCATGGTGTTCACACTACCCTTGGCGTGGTGTTCACTACCCTTGCGTGGTGTTCATACCATTTGCATGGTGTTCACTACCCTTGGCGTGGTGTTCACTAACCTTGGCGTGGTGTCCACTACACCTGGAGTGGTGTTCACTACTCTTGACGTGGTGTTCACTACCCTTGGCATGGTGTTCACTTCCCTTGGCATGGTGTTCACTTCACTTGGCGTGGTGTTCACACAACCCTTGGCATGGTGTTCACTAATCTTGGCATGGCGTTCACTTCCCTTGGCATAGTGTTTCACTACCCTTCGCGGGTGTTCACTTCCCTTGGCGTGGTGTTTCACTACCCTTGGCATGGTGTTCACTACCTTTCGTGTCGTGTGTTCACTACCCTTGGCATGGTGTTCACTACACTTGACATGTTGTTCATTACCCTTGGCGTGGAGTTCACAACCCTTGGCATGGTGTTCACTACCATTTGCGTGGTGTTCACAACCCTTGGGGTGGTGTTCACTACCCTTTGCGTGGTGTTCACTACCATTTGCGTCCTTGTTTACTACCCTTAGCGGGTGTTCACTATACCCTTAGCAGGTTTCACTACCCTTACCCTGGTGTTTCACTACCTTTGGCGTGGTGTTCACTACCCTTGGCGTGGTGTTCACTACTCTTAGCGTGGTGATCACTACCCTTGGCGATGGTTCACTACCCTTAGCGTGGTGTTCACTACCCTTAGCGTGGTGTTCACTACCCTGGACGTGGTGTTCACTACCCTTCTCGTGGTGTTCACTACCCATGGCGTTGTGTTCACTACTTAGCATGGTGCTCACTACCCTTGACGTGGTGTTCACTACCCTTGTCGTGGTGTTCACTACCCTTGTCGTGTGTTCACTACCCTTAGCATGGTGTTCACTACCCTTGACCTGGTGTTCCACTACTCTTGCGTTGTGTTCACTACCCTTGGCGTGGTGTTCACTTCCCTTAGCATGGTGTTCACTACCCGGGCGTGGTGTTCACTACCCTTCGCGTGGTGTTCACCACCATTGGCGTGGTGTTCACTACCATTTGCGTGGTTTTCACTACCCTTGGCGTGGTGTTCACTACTCTTAGCGTGGTGTTCACTACCCTTGGCGTGGTGTTCACTACCCTTTGGCGTGGTGTTCACTACCCTTGGCGTGGTGTTCACTACCATTTGCGTGGTGTTCACTACCCTTGGCGTGGTGTTCACCTACGTTTGCGTTGTGTTCACTACCCCTGGCGTGGTGTTCACTACCCTTGACGTGGTGTTCACTACCCTGGCGTGGTATTCACTACCCTTGCGGGGTGTTCACTACCCTTGACGTGGTGTTCACTACCCTTGGCATGGTCTTCACTTCACTTGGCGTGGTATTCACTACCCTTGGCATGGTGTTCACTACCCTTAACGTGGTGTTCACTACCTTGGCATGGTGTTCACTACCCGTCGTGTGGTGTCCACTACCCTTGGCATGGTGTTCACTTCACTTGGCATGTTGTTCATTACCCTTGGCGTAGTGTTCACAACCTTCGCATGGTGTTCACTACCCTTTGCGTGGTGTTCGCTACCCTTGGCGTGGTGTTCACTGCCCTTTGTGAGGTGTTCACTACCTTTGGCGTGGTGTTCACTTCCCTTGGCATGGTGTTCACTACCTTTGTCATGGTGTTTACTACCATTGGCATGGTGTTCAGTACCCTTGGAGTGGTGTTCACTACCCATGGCGTGGTGTTCACTACCCTTGACGTGGTGTTCATTATCCTTGGCGTGGTGTTCACTACCCTTGGCACTGTGTTCACTTCCCTTGGCATAGTGTTCACTTCCCTTCTCGTGGTGTTCACTTCCCTTGGCATGGTGTTCACTAACATTGGCCTGGTGTTCACTACCCTTGGCGTGGTGTTCACTACCCTTAGCGTGGTGTTCACTACTCTTGGCGTCATGTTTACTACCCTTGGCATGGTGTTCACTACCATTGGGGAGGTGTTTACTACCCTTTGCGTGGTGTTCACTACCCTTGGCGTGGTGTTCACTACCCTTGGCGTGGTGTTCACTACCCTTGGCATGGTGTTCACTATCCTTGGAGTGATATTCACTACCCTTGGCGTGTTGTTCACTACCTTTGACGCGGTGTTCACTACCCTTGGCGTGGTGTTCACTACCCTTAGTATGGTGTTCACTACCCTTGGCCTGGTGTTCACTACCCTTGGCGTGGTGTTCACTACCCTTAGCGTGGTGTTCACTGTTCTTGGCGTCATGTTTACTACCTTTGGCATGGAGTTCACTACCCTTGGCGTAGTGTTCACTACCCTTGGCGTGGTGTTCACTACCCTTGGCTTGGTATTCACTACCCTTGACGTGGTGTTCACTACCCTTGGCGTAATGTTCACTTCCCTTGTTGTGGTGTTTACTACCCTTGGCGTGGTGTTCACTGAACTTGGCGTGGTGTTCACTACCCTTAGCGTGGTGTTCACAACTCTTGGAGTGGTGTTCACTACCCTTGGCGTCGTGTTCACTACCCTTGGCGTAGTGTTCAGTACCTTTGGCGTGGTGTTCACTGAACTTGGCGTGGTGTTCACTACCCTTTGCGTCATATTCACTACCCTTGGCGTGGTGTTCACTACCCTTGGCGTGGTGTTCACTACCCTTAGCATGGTGTTCACTACCCTTGACCTGGTGTTCACTACCCTTGGCGTGGTGTTCACTACCCTTGGCGTTGTGTTCACTTCCCGTAGCATGTTGTTCACTACCCTTGGCGTGGTGTTCACTACCCATTGCATGGTGTTCACTTCCTTAGCATGGTGTTCACTACCCTTGGCGTGGTGTTCACTACCCTTAGCGTGGTGTTCACCACCCTTGGCATGGTGTTCACTACCCTTGGTGAGGTGTTCACTACTCTTAGCGTGGTGTTCACTACCCTTGGCGTGGTGTTCACTACCCTTTGCTTGGTGTTCACTACCATTTACGTGGTGTTCACTACCCTTGGCGTGGTATTCACTAACCTTGGCGTGGTGTTCACTACACCTGGTGTGGTGTTCACTACCCTTGACGTGGTGTTCACTACCCTTGGCATGGTGTTCACTACCCTTGGCATGGTGTTCACTTCACTTAGCGTGGTGTTCACTACCCTTGGCATGGTGTTCACTACCCTTGGCATGGCGTTCACTTCCCTTGGCATAGTGTTCACTACCCTTCGCGTGGTGTTCACTACCCTTGGCGTGGTGTTCACTACCCTTGGCATGGTGTTCACTACAATTCGTGTGGTGTTCACTACCCTTGGCATGGTGTTCACTACACGTGGCATGTTGTTCATTACCATTGGCGTGGTGTTCACAACCCTTGGCATGGTGTTCACTACCCTTGGCGTGGTGTTCACTACCCTTTGCGAGGTGTTCGCTACCCTTGGCGTGGTGTTCACTACCTTTTGCGAGGTGTTCACTACCCTTGGCGTGGTGTTCACTACGCTTGGCATGGTGTTCACTACCCTTGGCATGGTGTTCACTACCCTTGGCATGGTGTTCACTGCCCTTGGCATGGTGTTCACTACCCTTGGCGTGGTGTTCACTACTCTTAGCGTGGTGATCACTACCCTTGGCGATTTGTTCACTACCCTTAGCGTTGTGTTCACTACCCTTGACGAGGTGTTCACTACACATGTCGTGGTGTTCACTACCCTTTGCGTTGTGTTCACTACCCTTAGCATGGTGTTCACTACCCTTGACGTGGTGTTCACTACCCTTGGCGTGGTGTTCACTACCCTTGGCGTGGTGATCACTACCCTTAGCATGGTGTTCACTACCCTTGACCTGGTGTTCACTACCCTTGGCGTTGTGTCCACTACCCTTGGCGTGGTGTTCACTTCCCTTAGCATGGTGTTCACTACCCTTGGCGTGGTGTTCACTACCCTTCGCGTGGTGTTCACCACCCTTGGCATTGTGTTCACTACCCTTGGTGTGGTGTTCACTACTCTTAGCGTGGTGTTCACTACCCTTGGCGTGGTGTTCACTACCCATGGCGTGGTGTTCACTACCATTTACGTGGTGTTCACTACCCTTGGCGTGGTGTTCACTACCCTTGGCGTTGTGTTCACTACCCCTGGCGTGGTGTTCACTACCCTTGACGTGGTGTTCACTACCCTTGGCGTGGTGTTCACTCCCATTTACGTGGTGTTCACTACCCTTGGCGTGGTGTTCACTACTCTTGGCGTGGTATTCACTACCCCTGGCGGAGTGTTCACTTCCCTTGACGTGGTGTTCACTACTCTTGGCATGGTGTTCACTTCACTTGGCTTGGTGTTCACTACCCTTGGCATGGTGTTCACTACCCTTGGCAGGGTGTTCACTTCCCTTGGCATGGTGTTCACTACCCTTCACGTGGTGTTCACTACCCTTGGCGTGGTGTTCACTACCCTTGACATGATGTTCACTAGTCGTCGTGTGGTGTTCACTACCCTTGGCGTGGTGTTCACAACCCTTGGCATGGTGTTCACTACTCTTAGCGTGGTGTTCACAACCCTTGGCGTGGCGTTCACTACCCTTGGCGTGGTGTTCACTACCCATGGCGTCATGTTCACAGTAGTAGGGATGACGGTCCACAGACGATTTTTTTTTTTCAGGAAAAAAGGGAAGCTGGGCCCCACCGTTTTCACCGAACTTTGGAAAAAGGGAAGCTGGACTGCCATGGTTTTCAGGTAAAATTGGGCGGTCACAGAAATTTGAATTAGAGAATTTTTTGAGAAAGTAATTTCTGGGATTTTAGAAGTTCGTTAAGTGTTCTTAGGATGAAAATAATGTCATAGAAGTTTGTTAAAGTTCTTATGGGAGAAATTCAATTTTTTCAGAGTTCTCACCTATAATAAACCGATATTTAGGCCGTATACATTTAAATAGGATTCGTAACTAGTATATGGCTCTGAATCATTACCTAGCCATCCCCCTCTCCCTGCCTTCCCCTCCCCCCTACATCTCCTGCTCCCACCTCACACCCCTTCCTCCCACCCGCGAGTCATCATACCTCACACACCCCCCTCCCCCTTCCCTCCCTACCCCTGCAACACCTGTGTTTACACAGCCAGCCAGACGCTGCCTTCAGGTCACATCCGTAATCTTATCTTTTCTTCTCCATAATATCTGTCTCTCTCTCTCTACCAGCTAAGTCATATTATTCATTCATATTTCCTACAGCTATTTAGACCTCGTAATGTTTGTTCCTTTACATTAAACAAAGTCAGTTTTACACAAATCAACCGAGGCATCTCAATGTAACCTTTAATACTTAAGTTGACCCAAGGCTACCTAAGCCGCCCCAGGCTACATGCCCCGCGGCCTTCAACACCTGATTACCTGCCCCGTCATCTACCCGTCATTGTCGGCGTTCACCACCGTAATAATTTATATATATTCATTAGGCATTAATAAAACATATGTATCTATTTTTATTTTATTTGGTCATCTAATATTAGTTTACACAATTTATAATAAACGAGTCTTTTATCCTGATGTTAACAGAAGCTCAGTGCTCAATCTACTTGTATAATATCCGTCCTATTCACTCCTAGATCAATGGGAAAAACAGGTGAGAGTAATTCTGATTTCACTGAGGTTGCTGTTCCCGAGACCAGGACCCCTTCAGGAAAGGAGTGGGAGGTGGATCTTGAGGATTCTTTTATGACTCGACTGGATGATGAGAGTGAGGCAGTAGTAGAAGCCCCGCCGAACCTAAGTCACAAGGAAAGTGAAGGTGAGGAGGCTGAACTATCTGTACCTTGCCCGCTTGTCTCCAGTGAACCAGTTGTCGAGAGTGAGGCCGAAGTAGCTATGGCTCCATTTTATTCTGATCAATCAGGAAAAGAGATCAAGCTACTAGGTTCTTGCCCGCTCGCTGCTGAGTCTGAGTCATTGCCCTTAAGTGTTGAACAGACTACTGATCCTAGTTTAATTAAGTGTATTTCTGAGGCACCTGATAATGTTGATGCATTGGAGGAAGGGACGGGTTTCTTTTTCCAGGATCGACTTCTGATGAGAAGGTGGAGACCCAAGGGAACTCCCTCTTCAGATGATTGTGAGATTAGAACCCAACTCGTTGTCCCCAATGATTATCGTAGGCAGATCTTGCAAGCTGCACATGATGACCCCATGGGAGGTCACCAAGGTATTTCAAATATGTACCATAAGATATGTAAATATTTTTTCTGGCCTAAGTTAAAGAAAG
Source organism: Procambarus virginalis (assembly GCA_020271785.1). Lineage (NCBI taxonomy): Eukaryota > Metazoa > Arthropoda > Malacostraca > Decapoda > Cambaridae > Procambarus > Procambarus virginalis. The sequence goes on from WNGS01164087.1 coordinate 14,552, forward strand.
ACGTGGTTAGATATTGTCATAACTGTGTGCCTTGTCAACTTGTTGGAAAACCTAATCAATCTGTGCCTAGAGCACCATTGCAACCTATTGTAGTTCCTGATGAACCATTTACTCATGTTGTTATTGATTGTGTAGGTCCTTTACCTAAGACTAAGTCGGGTAACATGTTTTTATTCACTCTCATGTGTATGACTACTAGATTTCCAGAAGCTTATGCTCTGAGGAATACCCAAGCTCATAATCTCATAAAGTGTCTTGAACGCTTTTTCTCTTTGTTTGGGATGCCTAGGGTTATTCAGAGTGATAATGGGGGGAACTTTTGTTCTAAAGTTTTCAGAACTTTTTGCGAGTCCCGAGGGATTCGGCACAAATTGTCTAGTCCATATCATCCACAAAGCCAAGGTGGGCTTGAACGTTTCCACCAGACTTTGAAACAAATGTTGAGGACAACCGGAGAGACTTATCCACGTAATTGGGATGAGAATCTCCCCTTCGTGTTGTTTGCTGCGAGAGAAGGGTTACAAGAGTCTTTGGGATGTTCACCTTTTGAACTCGTGTTTGGTCACCAAGTGAGAGGTCCTCTTAAGATGCTCCACGAAAAGTTGTTGGGAGATGTCTCTGTTCATCAGAGTGATTTGTACTTGAGTAAGGTCAAGGACAAGTTGTGTCGGGCTCGTGAGTTGGCGAAAGAACATCTGGGAAGAACTCAACAAGCCATGAAATTACGATATGACAAGAAGTTCAAGGCTCAACTCAGGTCGTTTGCTGTCGGAGATTTGGTGTTGGTGTTGAAACCTCGTTGGGGGACTTCCATGTCCCATAAGTTTGCAGGACCCTATAAAGTGGTAGAAAAGGTGGGAGACCTAACATATAAAATAAGTAACCCTAATCTTTCAGAACCCCAAATGACTGTGCACATTAACAGATTAAAAGCTTATGTTGGACCAGGTGTAGTAACTTGTTTTAGTCGGGAAGAGTATACACCTGAGGATCATTGCAGTGAGGGAAATGATGTTAATATTCAACTTCTCAGTTCCAGTTCCAATGGCAGGGAGATGCTATGTCATTTACAGGAGGAGCAACGTGATGAGTTCCAGGTTCTGCTGGACAACCATACGTCTCTGTTTGGGGAGGTTCCCACTCAGACCCACCTCATCACCCACGACATTCAGCTCCTGGATAACACACCCATTCGACAACATCCGTACCGAGTGAACCCCGAAAAGAGGAAGATTCTACAAGCAGAAGTGGACTATCTGCTCCAGCATAATTTCATTCGGCCAAGTCAAAGTACTTGGAGCTCTCCGTGTTTATTAGTGCCAAAACCAGGAGGAACCTGGAGATTGTGTGTTGATTATCGGAAATTGAACAAACACACTACTGTGGACGTTTTTCCCTTACCTCTGTTAGAGGAATGTATTGAATCAATTGGACATGCTCAATATGTAAGTAAAATGGATTTGTCAAAAGGCTATTACCAGATACCATTGACTGATTACGCGAGGGAGGTTACTGCTTTTGTAACACCTGATGGTGCTTACGAATTTAACGTGATGCCGTTCGGTCTGAGAAATGCACCTGCTACTTTTCAGAGACTCATGAATTTCTTACTCAAGGATGTGCCAGATTGTAGGGCCTACCTTGATGATATTGTTTTATACAGTAAAAATTGGTCAGATCATCTCTTAGGTCTTAAGAACTTGTTTACAGTGTTGCAAAGTGCTAAATTAACCATAAATCTAAATAAGTGTAGTTGGGCAAGAGGTACTATAACCTATCTTGGACATGAAGTAGGGCAAGGTAAGATTATTCCATTACAAGATAAGATTCAAGCCATTGTGGACTACCCAGTGTTAACTAGTAGAAAAGGAGTCCAACGGTTTATTGGTATGTGTGCATACTATAGGCGTTACTGTAGAAATTTTTCAACAGTAGCTGCTCCTTTGACAAATTTATTACGCAAGCATGTAAAATTTCAGTGGACACAAGATTGTCAGAATGCTTTTCAGAACCTAAAGGGCATATTGTCTACATCACCTGTTCTTGCTAGTCCCCAATTTGATAAACCTTTCATATTACACATTGATGCGTCAGATGTTGGTATAGGGGCTGTGTTGATTCAAGTTGGGTTAGATAATATTGAACATCCTGTGTATTATTATTCAAGAAAATTTAATGCAGCTCAGAAAAATTATTCAGTGGTAGAAAAGGAGGCATTGGGTCTTATATTGTCAATCAAAAAGTTTGAAATTTATCTGTCAGGAAACAAAGTGTTAGTATTTACAGACCACAATCCCCTTATCTTTATAAATATGATGAAAGTTAAGAATCAACGTATTTTGCGCTGGTCCTTATTTTTACAAGAATTCAATGTTGAGATCAAACATATTCCAGGCAGGCAAAATGTTTTGGCCGATGCCTTGTCAAGAAGTTTTGATGTACCATAAATGTGTTTTCCTTTGTGCTTATCATTTTTACTTCGGAAAAAATGCCATTGATCTTCAATCCATTGCATTTTTTTTCTTGGAGGTGGAAGTGTTACGTACCTCTATAAGCTACGTAATTAAATACATTTAATTTGTACTTATACATTAATTTGTACTTATATAAATATGTCTTATTTTATCTGATTATATGTACATCTAAATATTTCTTACTTATATGTAAGATATGTGTGCCTGATTAAGCCTAACTTTTCCACCCGTGGGAACGAGTAATGGTCCTTTGTCTGTTCACGGTTGATTTCGTGGGAAAGTGGTTTTATCTATGATCATCAGTTAGAATCACTGATGGGAATTCTGTAAGTGTTGAACATTGAGAGGCAACATTCCGTGAGAAACTTTTATCCCTGATGTTGGGGGAGCGTTGCCTAATATTTCCTTTTGTTATATTATTTTAATTACTGTATGTATTAATAATTACAGCATTTTTGTTATGCATGTTATTCTAACCATTTACTAAGTTACTTTAAGATTACTCTTGTCACATTATTTTGCTCCATGTAAGTTTAATTAAATAACGTTAGTTTGGCAATTTTTCCGCGGGCAGAAGTAATGTTATTCACTCCCGCAGTTTTTGTAGTCAGTAACTCGACGGGGGCTGGAGAGCTAACATCTGTAAAAGATAAGTCTGTTATATATATTTGTTTTGCCATACATAATTTTTATAAGGGAGACAATTCTTGTGATTATTTTATATATCATTTTGTCCATCTGTGTTTATAATTCATACTACTGATTATATTGTTAAAATATATATATTAATATTTTATATGAATATTTCTTAGTCCTAAGGAATAAATACTTTAATAAATATATGCTTGTGCCAATCATGTGGTTACACTGGTGACCCGCTCTAAATTACAGCAATTCTATGGCCCTAGGCAAGCAGTTCTTTAATGCTGTACAGGGTTTCGAGCCGTAGCGTACGATCTGGTTACAGTAACAACCCCGGCCATGATAACGAGTCACAGTACGGTAACAACTCCGGCCATGATAACGAGTCACAGTATGGTAACAACCCCGGCCATGATAACGAGTCACAGTACGGTAACAACCCAGGGCATGATAGCGAGTCACAGTACGGTAACAACCCCGGCCATGATAACGAGTCACAGTATGGTAACAACCCCGGCCATGATAACGAGTCACAGTACGGTAACAACCCAGGGCATGATAACGGGTCACAGTACGGTAACAACCCAGGGCATGATAACGGGTCACAGTACGGTAACAACCCAGGGCATGATAACGGGTCATAGTATGATAACAACCCAGGGTATGATAACGGGTCACAGTACGGTAACAACCCAGGGCATGATAACGGGTCACAGTACGGTAACAACCCAGGGCATGATAACGGGTCACAGTACGGTAACAACCCAGGGCATGATAACGGGTCACAGTATGATAACAGGTCAAAGTATGATAATAACCCACAGCATGATAACGGGTCATAGTATAGTAACAACCCAGGGTATGATAGCAGGTCGCAGTATGGTAACAACCCACAGCATGATAACGGGTCACATTATGATAACCCAGGGCATGATAACGGGTCACAATATGATAACAACCTAGGGCATGATAACGGGTCACAGTATGGGAACAACCCAGGGCATGATAACGGGTCACCGTATAACAACCCACAGCATGATAACGGGTCACAGTATAACAACCCACATCATGATAACGGGTCACAGTACGGTAACAACCCAGGGCATGATAACGGGTCACAGTACGGTAACAACCCAGGGCATGATAACGGGTCACAGTGTGATAACAACCCACAGCATGATAACGGGTCACATCATAGTAACAACCCACAGCACGATAACGGGTCACATCATAGTAACAACCCACAGCACGATAACGGGTCACATCATAGTAACAACCCACAGCACGATAACGGGTCACATCATAGTAACAACCCACAGCACGATAACGGGTCACATTATAGTAACAACCCACAGCATGATAACAGGTGACAGTATGGTAACAACCCACAGCAAGATAGCGAATGACGGTACACAGGCAACGCGGCATGATAACAGGACATAACATTATAAAACACTCGATAACACAAATGTTATCACAAAATAACAGGCAAGATAACACCTGTTCCTTACCTTCTCTCAGCTGTTATAATTGATGGTAATTAAGAAGTAATTACCTTCACAAGTACTCCTCCCCTCTTTCCCCCTTGCTATTATAAGGTAATTAGCAGTCTTAATTCATTACTAACTTAGCCTTATTAATGACTAACTTTGTCTCATTATTTACTCATTTTTGCCTAATTTATTACTAGCTTTGTCTAATCCATTTCGCACTTTACTTAATTCATTACTAATTTGGTCAAATTTATTACTAATTTGGTCTAATTTATTACTAATTTGGTCTAATTCATTACTAATTTGGTCTAATTCATTACTAATTTGGTCTAATTCATTACTAATTTGGTCTAATTCATTACTAATTTGGTCTAATTCATTACTAATTTGGTCTAATTCATTACTAATTTGGTCTAATTCATTACTAATTTGGTCTAATTCATTACTAATTTGGTCTAATTCATTACTAATTTGGTCTAATTCATTACTAATTTGGTCTAAATCATTATAATTTGGTCTAATTCATTACTAATTTGGTCTAATTCATTACTAATTTGTCTAATTCATTACTAATTTGGTCTAATTTATTACTAATTTGGTCTAATGCATTACTAATTTGGCCAAATTTATTACTAATTTGGTCTAATTCATTACTAATTTGGTCTAATGCATTACTAATTTGGCTAATTTTATTACTAATTTGGCCTAATTTATTACTAATTTGGCCTAATTTATTACTAATTTGCCTAATTTATTACTAATTTGGCCTAATTTATTACTAATTTGGCCTAATTTATTACTAATTTGGCCTAATTTATTACTAATTTGGCCTAATTTTTACTACTTTTACACTAATTTCTTACTAATTTGATCTAATTTATTACTAATTTAACCTAATTTATTACTAATTTTACCTATTTATACTAATTTGACCTATTTATTAATAATTTGACCAATTCATTACTAATTTGGCCTATTTATTACTAATTTGCCCTAATTCATTACGAATCTGACCTAATTCATTACTAATTTGACCTAATTATTACTAATTTGATCCAATTCATTACTACTTGGCCTAATTCATTACTAACTTTATCTATCCCTTATTAACTTTGCTTAATTAATAACAATTAATAATATCTCTCACCTTGAAATGTTGAGTAAATATGTGAATTATTTTTTTCTTACCTCATTGTTCCTGGATATTAAGTATGGCCTTTCATGTAGATAGTTCATGGTTCACTGTAGACGGTCCATGGTTCATGTAGACGGTCCATGGTTCACCGTAGACGGTCCATGGTTCACGTAGACGGCATGTTCACTGTAAACGTCTTATGATTCACTGTAGACGGTCCATGGTTCACTGTAGCGGTTTATGGTCACTGTAGACGGTCATGGTTCATGTAGACGGTTCATGGTTCACTATAGACGCTTCATGGTTCACTGTAGACGGTCCATGGTTCACTGTAGACGGTTCAGGTTCAGTAGACGGTCATGGTCACTGTAGACGGTTCATGGTCACTGTAGACGGTCCATGGTTCACTATAGACGGTCTATGGCTCACTGTAGACGGTTCATGGTTCACTGTAGACGGTTCATGGTAATTGTAGACGGTCCATGGTTTCACTGTAGACGGTCCTGGTTCACTGTAGACGGTTCATGGTTCACTGTAGACGGTTCATGGTTTCACTGTAGACGGTCCATGGTTCACTGTAGAAGGTCCATGGTTCACTGTAGACGGTCCATGGTTCACTGTAGACGGTCCCTGGTTCATGTAGGACGCGGTCCATGGTTCACTGTAGACGGTCCATGGTTCACTGTAGAAGGTCCATGGTTCACTGTAGACGGTACATGGTTCACTGTAGACGGTCCCTGGTTCATGAAGACGGTCCATGGTTCACTGTAGACTATTCATGGTTCACTGTAGACGGTTCATGGTCACTATAGACGGTTCCATGGTTCACTGTAGACTGTTCATGGTTCACTGTAGACGGTCCATGGTCCACTATAGACGGTCCATGGTTTACTGTAGACGGTCCATGGTTCATGTAGACGGTTTATTGTTCACTATAGACGGTTTATGGTTCATGTAGACTGTTCATGGTTAACTGTAGACGGTCCATGGTTCACTATAGACGGTCCATATCTCACTATAGACGGTCCATGGTTCACTGTAGACGTCCTGGTTCACTGTAGACGGTCCATGGTTCATTGTAGACGGTTTATGGTTCTCTTAAAAACTGTTCATAGTTCACTGTAGACGGTCCATGGTTCACTGTAAACGGTTTACGGTTCTCTTAGACTTCACGGTTCACTGTAAGCGGTT
>WNGS01164089.1:0-34649 GCA_020271785.1 Procambarus virginalis
CTCAAGAGAATACAGATTTAGGCTCTAGTCGGTCCAATAGTTTAGATGTTTTACCGAGTGGATTCTAGCAGTAAAATATCTCTGCACGCTCTCCAGGTCAGCAATTTCTCCAGCTTTGAAGGGGGCTGTCATTGTGCAACAGTATTCCACTCTAGAGAGCACTAGCGCCCTGAAAAGTATCATCACCGGTATAGCATCTCTAGTGAGACATTTAAAATGTGTCCTCATTTTTACCTACCCGAGTACAGTACAGTGGAACCTCGACTTAAAAATACACCTACTTACGAGTTTTTCGAGTTACGACCCCAATTTCATCGGAAAATTTGATTAGACTTACGACCATTGCCTCAACTGCAACTTTGTCGATACATGTATGGGTCGACTGAGTGAGGGGCATGCTTCAGTTTACCCGTCTCTTCGCCTAGTGACGATCGTGTTTGAATTCTTTGTAAAGAATTTCGTTGTTTTTTCTGCTTTTTGGTTTTTGAACATAAAAGTAATTATTATATATCATGCCATGGGTCCCCAAAAAGACAGTGGTAAGGTTCAACCTTAGAAAATAGTTGAGAGTAGAGGCAGTAGAGGATGTCCCTTCCTCATTAAGAAATGTGTGAAGAATGGAAAGAACTGCAAAGTTTTGTCGAAAAAGCACACCCAGATAAAGCTGTAGCAGGCCATTGCATTGACCTTTTAAATGACAAGGTGATGTCTCACTACAGACAAGTGTTAAAATGTAGGGAAAAACAAGTGTCTTTGGACAGATTCTATATAAGACAAGCAGTGAGCCACAACCAGGTCCTAGTGTGTATGCCTACAAAATGTAGGAGAGAGTGTACCCTCAGAAAAGTCATCACTGCCTTATGTTATAATGCAAGGGGACTCCCCTTCCAAACAGTAACACCTCTCCTACCCCCTACCTCACAGTCTTTCATACTCCAACAAGTCATCAATAAAGGTAAGCTATAACTTATGCATAATATAGTACAAAATATGTGTGTATTATGTATGAAATGTATTTTGAAGTTAATAATTTTGGGAGTGTAGAATGGATTAATTCAATTTACATTATTTCTTATGGGAAAATTTGGTTCGAGTTACGAATATTTGAGTTACGACCCTTCTCTAGAACCAGATTAAATTTGTAAATGAAGGTACCACTGTACCTGAAATTTATCACTGTTAAACATCATGTTATTTTCTGCTGCCCAGTCAAAAACTTTATTAATATCTGCTTGAAGTTTTTCAATGTCTTAAGCAGAGGTCATTTCATGCTGATTTTTGTTTCATCTGCAAAGGATGACACAAAGCTGTGACTTGTATTTGAGTCTACATCTGATATGAGAATAAGGAAAAGCAGTGGTGCAAAGACTGTATCCTGAGGTACAGAGCTTTTAACTGCACTTGGACTTGATTTTATATGGTTGATCGTTACTCTCTTTTGTTCGACAGAAAAACCGAGTATCCACCATCCTACTTTACCAGTTATTCCCATTACCCTCATTTTTAAGTGTCATCACTCCATTCTCACATTTATCTAATGCTTTGTGAAGTCCGTGTATACCACATCTACATTCTGTTTTTCTTCTAATGCCTCAGTGACTTTGTTGTAATGGTCAAGTAGCTGTGAGAGGCAGTGTAGAGGCACCAGGCATGTGGGAGAGGCAGTGTAGAGGCATCAGGCGTCTGGTAAAGGCAGTGTAGAGGCACCAGGCATGTGGTAGAGGCAGTGTAGAGGCACCAGGCATGTGGGAGAGGCAGTGTAGAGGCACCAGGCGTGTGGGAGAGGCAGTGTAGAGGCACCAGGCGTGTGGTAGAGGCAGTGTAGAGGCACCAGGCGTGTGGGAGAGGCAGTGTAGAGGCACCAGGCGTGTGGTACAGGCAGTGTAGAGGCACCAGGCGTGTGGTAGAGGCAGTGTAGAGGCACCAGGCGTGTGGGAGAGGCAGTGTAGAGGCACCAGGTGTGTGGTAGAGGCAGTGTAGAGGCACCAGGCGTTTGGTAGAGGCAGTGTTCAGGCATCAGGCGTGTGGTAGAGGCAGTGTTCAGGCATCAGGCGTACTCACCTAGTTGTACTCACCTAGTTGTGCTTGCGGGGGTTGAGCTCTGGCTCTTTGGTCCCGCCTCTCAACCGTCAATCAACAGGTGTACAGTTTCCTGAGCCTATTGGGCTCTATCATATCTACACTTGAAACTGTGTATGGAGTCAGCCTCCACCACATCGCTTCCCAATGCATTCCATTTGTCAACCACTCTGACACTAAAAAGTTCTTTCTAATATCTCTGTGGCTCATTTGGGCACTCAGTTTCCACCTGTGTCCCCTAGTGCGTGTGCCCCTTGTGTTAAACAGCCTGTCTTTATCAACCCTGTCGATTCCCCTGAGAATCTTGAATGTGGTGATCATGTCCCCCCTAACTCTTCTGTCTTCCAACGAAGTGAGGTTTAATTCCTGCAGTCGCTCCTCGTAGCTCATACCTCTCAGCTCGGGTACTAGTCTGGTGGCAAACCTTTGAACCTTTTCCAGTTTAGTCTTATGCTTGACTAGATAGGGACTCCATGCTGGAGCCGTGGAGGCGAGGCGTGTGGTAGAGGCAGTGTAGAGGCACCAGGCGTTTGGTAGAGGCAGTGCACCTTCACTACCTGCAGCTGCTTAAGTGTGAAGGCACCAGGCGTGTGGTAGAGGCACCAGGCGTGTGTTAAGAGACACCAGGCGTGTGATAGAGGCAGTGAGGAGGCACCACACCGAGACCTTATTTCAAATTGACCCTCATTTCCCCCCTCAACTCGCCTGCATTGACGGCATATATGACCTCGCCGAGGCCGTGAGCGGTGGAGAGGTAGGCCAGGAGGACGAGGAGGGAGTGGCAGCAGCAGCAGGTGGTGGAGGGGGCCATGGCAGCAAGAGCAGGGTGGAGGATAAGCAGCAGCAGAGGCTCCACAGGTCTGTGTGTGTGGCTGTCAACACAGTGTCGTCTGCTGGCCGCCGCCGCCGCCGCCACGTTCCTTTACCCTCTCCTCCCTCCCCGCCTCCACCACCCTCCCAAGCCCTCTCTAACCTCAAAATCTTCCCCTCTCGTCAACCCCTAGTGTCTTATCGTCCCCCGTTATTAACCCCGGGTGTGTGGCCGCCATGAGGCCCCGGTGGTCGGGTAGACAATACTCTAAAGGAATCTGGACACCACGCTGGCCCAGCTGATTGGCTGTAACCGTATCACCCCAAATATCTCGCGGGTTTATTCATTAAAAATATCCAGGTATTGATCAATCTTATTGTTTCACTTGGGTAATTCATATTGTACATTTAGCCAAACAAAATGATACATTTATATGGGTCTGTAGGTTATAGGTTTTGCCGGTAATAGCATGTGGGATGGCACTTGTTATCGTCATTGATTATACGCTGATAGTGAATGACGGCTCCACGTGGCTCCCATGCCACTACATGATAAACATATCTTAATATGCAACAGCTTTAAATATTTATACATATATACAAATATATGTATAACAAATATTTATACATATTTACAAATATATGTATATGTATAATATATATTTAAAGCAGTTGCATATACTGTAAAAATAAGATAACGTGTTTATTATGTAGTGGCATAGGAACCATCATTCACTATCAGCGTATAATCAATGACGATTAGAGAATTACAATGACATTACAGAAGAAAAGACCTTGATCAAACTGGATTTCAAAAATGCTTTCAACCTGGTAAGGAGGAAAGCAGTACTCCAAGCTGCCTATCGTTATTTCGCTGCCCTCTACCCATTTGAACATTCTTCTTATTTACCTGAATTTACCTGAGGCCACTAATACTACTGGCCTCGATGAGGACAGGAAACAAGCGGCTTGTGAAAGGTCCCCCCATTTGCCCTGATGAGCTTTTCCAGCTGTATTTTGAGCCCCAGCAGTGTTTGGATGTTTACGGTGTAGTGAGTAGATTATCCCAATAATATACTCGTTCTAAACGTATTAGCCTAATGAGAGAAGCAAAGCTCTTCTTAGTACTAATTATGGAACTCAAACCTTTCCATACTTACAGTTAATATTCCTGCCAACCTTTGGAGAACGGTGAGGTTGAACGGCCCGAGCATATAAGCAGCAGAGTAGCGAATAATAACCCACGGGAGACATCTCCCGTCAAGCAGGGTGCAGTCGCACCTCCACAGATCTCCAGTATCATCTATTGATACTGGTAATGGCTCAAAAGGGCCACCACTTACGGGCTATTCATGCCCGTGTCACCTTTTGGGTGGCTTAATCGTCATCAATCGAATGATAACCGAGAGGTCACGACCTCTCCTTAGGGTGCAGTCGCACCTCCACAGATTACCATGCAGTATCAGCTAATGATTCTGGTAATGGCTCCATAGGGCCACCACTTACGGGCTATTCATGCCCGTGCCACCTTTTGGGTAGCTTAATCTTCATCAATCAATCAATCAGAATAATAACCAGTCTACTTTGAAGTGTGGTCTAGAACAGACACTTGCGAGATACTGTAGCAACTCTCAGTGCACTCAACTCACACCATTGCTCGCCAAGATATCACCTGTGTACTTCTGTATACTCTACCAAATATATATATATATATAATATATATATATATATATATATATATATATATATATATATATATATATATATATATATATATATACATATATATATATATATATATATATATATATATATATATATATATAATATATATATATATATATAAATATATATATATTCTCTTAGTGTCTGTGTTTATTGTCACAATACTTTGCGTAACAATAGAACCGTTACATTGGTGACCCAGTGGGTGAAAAGAACAGCTAGTCGCAAACTAGATCTTCATCATGGATTTATCTACCAGGTTTCCAGTATACAATGCAGATGAACCAGAATTTTGGTTCATGCAGATGGAGGCTATTTTCGACCACCACGAAATTTCGACTGAGAAAGCCCGATATGCCTGTATCCCAACCCGTCCTCTTAAAAAAGAACGTCACTTTTGGCTCGTATGCGCGATATGGCCAAATTTGGACGTAATTTGAAATGAAATCGACTCACAAAAGTGACGTTCTGTTCCGTTTTCTATTTGAGTCGTCTGGCGTACGCGCAGAGGTTATGAGAGGACACTTTAAATTAACGTTTTTCATAACGTTTTGAAACTTTATGAGAATTTCCTGCCCACCTAACCTATCAGAGGACCCTTAACTTACTGTTGTTAAAAAAAAATCCTAAATTTATTTTCATATTTTTTTCATTTTCAAATTACGTCCAAATTCGGCCATACGGGCAAACGGCCAAATGCGACGTTCTTTTTAAGAGGACAGATATGCCAACACTTCCCTCGGAGACTATGCACACTGCCTCCGCTGTCATCACCGCCCCATCACCAGACACCAGGACGTACACCGCACTGAAGGACGCTTTTCTTCAGGCAGCGATGAAATGCCGCATTCAACAAAGGGATCAACTCCTCACTGACAAAAGATTAGCAGACAAAATACCAGCCCTGCTTCTGTGGTATTTTCAGTATGTAATGCATACTGCAACTGACCTGGCCCCCAACGAGATTGTGAGATCACTCTGGATACAACTCTGTCCAAAACACATTCAACCGGCCCTATTTAGTATGGCTGACGACACCCCGTTAGCCCAGCTGGCTACACTGGTAGACCGGCTTCATACGTCTGGTAACGCTACGCTGTCCCATCTCAGTGATACACAGCAGACTACAGACACCCAACAACTCGACGTCCTCCAGAACCGGCGTTTCTTCCGCCCAGGGAGGACGTACCACGTGAATCCAGTATCAGGACCTAGGCGATAGTGAGAACACCGAGGAGAGCTTTGTTCTTACCACCAGAGGTTCGGACACCAAGCCCACAACCGTAGGGCTCCGTGCTCCTGGTCGGGAAACTACTTCGGCGGGGACTGTTAACGGTCAGTAACCCCGTCATTTCAAACACTACACTGCTTTACATATCTGATATCATAACCAAACGCCGTTTCCTCGTTGACACAAGTGCAGCAGCTAGTGTGTTGCCTTCCCCACTGGTCAAACCGACCCGCACTCCTGGTTTGGACTTACGTGCCGCCAATGGTACGTCCGTCCGTACATATGGGACCCGCGCCCTGGTTCTCGATTTCGCCTCTCTGGTCGCTTTACGTGGACTTTCCTCATAGCGGATGTGGAACAACCCATTCTTGGATGAGAGTTCCTGCAACACCATCGACTTATTGTGGATCCCGGATGTGCAGTACTTCGAGCCTCCCATAGTACCTCTACACAGGTTAACAGCATCACCCCAGTCTCATCTACGGAACTTCAAGCACTCCTGGATGAATTCAAAGATGTGACCCAACCCGCCAGCCCTCGACCAGAAGTGCAACATACGATTACGCATCACATTACTACAACGGGAGCACCTACCTTCGTCAGACCACGCCAGCTGGCACCAGAACGATTGGCGGTAGCACGTGTTGAATTCAACAAGCTACAGAAGGCAGGAATAATCCGCCCTTTGAACAGTCCATGGGCTTCACCTCTCCATATGGTCCTAAAACAGCCCCAGGGGAATGGCGCCCCTGCGGGGACTACAGGGCTCTCAACGTTCGTACTCTGCCGGATCGCTACCCAATACCACACATCCAGGATTTCTCACAGGGATTGAGCAACGCAACCGTTTTTTTTCGAAAATTGACCTTGTGCGGGCATTTCACCAGATCCCGGTGGAACCGGCAGACATTCCGAAAACAGCGATCACAACACCTTTTGGACTGTTTGAATTCGTCCGGATGCCTTATAAATAAATAAATAAATAATAAATAAATGTTTATTTACGTAAGGTACATGCATACAAGAGATTTTACAAAGATTGATGGATTTATAGATAGAGCTAGTACATACAATGCCTAAAGCCAGTATCACGCAAAGCGTTTCGGGCATGAAAAACATTAATGATTAAAGCTTAATACTAATTGAGTATAAAGAATAAAATGTGTTGAGAACAAATGAAAATAGAGATAAAAAAAGGGGGGGGGAACATGGCTGAAAAAGCAGCACAAATACAATTAGGTCGACAAACAGCGTTAATTAAAAAAACAGACAGATTGACAATAGAGGGGTAAGGTAGGTTACAGGGAATTTATTAGGTAGTGCTTCGTTTTTATCTTAAACTGGTTGAGAGAGTACAGTCTTTAACATGGTTGGGAAGGTCATTCCACATTCTGGGTCCCTTGATTTGTAGAGCATTTCTAGTTTGATTAAGTCGTACTCTTGGAATATCAAAACTGTATTTATTTCTGGTGTGGTGTCCATGGGTTCTGTTATAACCTTCAATGAAGCTTTTGAGGTCAGGATTGGCATTATAATTCAGCGTTTTATATATGTATGATACACATGAGAGAATGTGCAGTGACTTAATATCTAACATATTCAGAGATTTGAGTAGGGGTACCGAGTGATGTCTGGGGCCAGAGTTGGATATTGTCCTAATAGTAGCTTTGTGTTGAGTAATTAGAGGACGTAAATGATTTTGTGTAGTAGAACCCCAAGCACAAATACCATAGTTGAGATATGGATAGATGAGGGAGTAATAGAGAGTCACCAGGGCAGGGCGGGGTACATAATATCTGATCTTAGAAAGAATGCCAACAGTTTTTGAAACTTTTTTTATATATTTAGAATGTGTCCCTGGAAATTCAGCTTGTGGTCAATGAGAACGCCAAGGAATTTGCCATCTAATTTGTTACAGATTTGGGTATTGCTTATTTTGAGATTTATTTGATTAGAGGATTTATTGCCAAATAGAATATAGGAAGTTTTGTCAATGTTAAGGGTAAGTTTGTTAGCAGTTGCCCAAAGATGGACTTTATTTAGCTCAGTATTTACTGTGGCATTTAGAGCAAGGGGGTCAGGACTGGAGTAAATGAAGGTTGCGTCGTCAGCAAATAGAATTGGTTTGAGGTGTTGGGAGGCATTTGGAAGGTCATTAATGTAGATGAGAAAAAGGAGAGGGCCAAGTATGCAGCCCTGAGGAACACCAATGTTGATGGGTAGGGTGGGAGAAATTGAATTATTCACAGGAACATACTGGAGCCTGTCAGTAAGGTAAGATTTGAGGTATTGCAGGGAGTATCCTCTGACTCCATAATGATGTAATTTAAGAAGAAGGTTTTGGTGGTTGACAGTATCAAAAGCCTTACGCAGGTCCACAAATAACCCAACAGGGAACTCATTTTATCAAGATTATTACATTATCAAGATTATTACACATTAATCCACTGTACCTACAATTTTCTCTATTTTTTTTTCTTGCCATGTATCTGTTATCATTTTTTTATAAATCTTGCAAGTATTACCTACTTAAAATTTTCTTAGATTAAGGACCTGCCCAAACGCTGCGCGTACTAGTGGCTTTACAAGACTGTAATTACCGTTTTATGTATCCACACATTCCCAATGTACCTTCTTGTATATGCATAAATAATAAATAAATAAATAAATAATAAGAGCTGCATGAGTCAAGTTAATCATACTAATAAGTGCATCGTTAGTGCTTTTTTGGGTCTGAAGCCATATTGACAAGAGCTAAGTATATTGTGTTTGGCTAGATGTTATAAAATATTTTGTGGGTTGACTATGGGGAAACTGGTACTATTAAGGGGTAAGGGTAAGTAGACTAGAGGTATCACGATATGGGAGAATCAAAAGGCCCGGCCCCCAAAATAATATATCCACAGTAATAAATGCTTGCTACTAACCCGGTTAGTCTAGGAAATGATCATTGTACTCCACACAGGAATAAGGGATACTCTGTTCAAACTTACTTATTTATTAACCCCTTAACACCCCCCATACACAATCACACCAATAACAATTTAATACTAACTTTACCACACAATCTTACGTTAAAAGCCTTGGTCCACATAGGCAGGATACAAGGTTTACACTGGTAACAAGCTAGGGTAAAGCTCTACTATAACACACTAGAGTCAGCCTAGGGTAGGGGACCACGTGGTACACTGGGACCCCGTTAGCATAACAGGTACAAAAACTTAAATATACTTACTACACCCCAGGTATACTACTCTACACATATAACGATAGGTATGCCAGACATATACAACTGAGTAATGGAGTACTTAACCAACTAAGTCACAGAAATAAAGAATTAAGAGGAAGGAGGAGAGCGCGTCCGAACAGCACGGCAGTCAGCAGAGAAGAGCGTCTCCCTGCAGCATGCGTGTGGTGCCGGGAAGAGCCCAATTGATCATACAGCTATACACATTAAAACATCTTCCCATTATGCCTCATATTGCTACTTTCCTCATTCTACGGGTAGTTAACTTATAACAATGTTACTTAATCCACAACAAGTTTAAGAGTCTAAATGCTTTGTGAGCCACACAAATAATCGTACTTCTGGCAGGGATGATTACAAACAGCTACATCTCTCTATGCGTGCCCTGCCATATTGTCGTTAAAGCTCAATTTTGACCTCTGGTTTCCATCTAAAGAACCCAGAGTCGTAACACTCCTCCCCCCTTCAGAGAAAAAAAAAATGTGACTACTAGAATAGTAGTCATATTTTTTTTGTAAGAGTATACAGAATAAAATGGACATCCATGACATAATAGAAAATCAACCAAACAACAATTTCTATACAAAAAAAAATACAAGGGAATTCTCTGAAAGAAAAAACATACACAAAAACAAAAAAACAAAAAAACAAAAGAAGTAAATAATTGGACACGGGATATTTAATGTCACAGGAGAACCTAAAAAAAAAAAAAANTTCCATTTTTGTGTAATTATGTAAATTGGTCCGTACCACGTGGGTAGCCGGCAGCCGAGTTGAGTTTGGCGCCGATTCTAACACCGAATCATAATTCAGTATTCCCTTTGACCATTAATTAATTCCCCTTACGATATCCAAGTCATCTATTACTAGTGGGGGATCAAGCCCCGAAGTTTATTGATTAGCATGATCGATCCAGAACTCAATCATTGCTTAGTGTTACTGGTCTGGTGGTGGCGGCGTAGGCGTACCTAGAACTTTGCTAGAAGTCTGTTTCCACATCATAAGGTTTGTAGAATCTTAAGTCGGCCAATCGTCTTAAGACCACATAGCATGGGGTCGGCTCAAGTGAAAGTTTTGGGGTCCGTTGGTATGGAGATTTAAAGTAGAATACGGGTAAAGAGAGAGGTAGAGAGAGAACGAAGTTGCGAAGAGAGACGAAGTTAATACGAATACCCCCCCCCCCCCCCGTGTTACAGCATTACTCTTGATCATGTCGTGGTGTAGTGGTACTCCCATTTGCTTGGGAATACCAAGTGAATCCTCCTCATGGGTTCTACTGATTATATTCATAAAGCATAAACATTTGATATATTAAATTCATCTGCTTATCTTGCTGTGCTTCAGACCAATGGCATCATCTGAAATAAGTACTGTAGTCCCACATGCTACTCTTAAGAAATTATGATACTGTAATTGTTCGTAACAGGTGATACAAGTAATCTTCTGTATAAGTATTTATTCAAATAAACATGAGTACATATATAAACATATGATTATTGTTACTGTACTAGTATTTACCTCATGTGTATTTCTGTTTTAAAGATTTTTATATTAAAAAATATCTATAATAAGCACAAACTTTTTGCTGTGAAGAACAATCAAAGCATCAAATGTAGCCATTGAAACCAAGCAAATATCAAGTTCTGTAAATAACACTGCTGAACAGCCTGTCTCTCTAGTTTCAATGCATGCCAATATCTATTATTCAAAGTAACTCCAAAAATCAAAAGGAATTCATATTTTTTAATCACAAAGCAAATATACTGCATATTTGCATTAAAAGCTTGATTTACTTGTACAAACTGGTCCCGAGCCACATTGTTAACCCTCAAACCGCTAGGGGCCCAAATGGAATTCACACCCACAGGCGCAACAAAAAAAAAATCCAAAAATTCTTTCGTCTTATAGAAATGTTTATTTTTGTTCCCTGATCACGGAAAAAATTAACAAAAAATCGTAAGTGGCATATTTTAGCCGCAATAGGGTAGGGAAGTGTGTGGCAAAAAAGGGGCGTTGGCAGAGCCTTCGCCAGACGAGGTCTGCTCCGCGCGGGCTGTCAGAATTGGGACAAGCAACCTTATTAAAATTACAATGACAAATTTAAATATTTAAATTTTTATATCTTTACATCACTGTTTAAACAAGAAATCATCAAGTAACCAATATCTAAGATTCTATAATAACCTTATGACAGGAATGTTTATGTCCGGGTAAGCTTCTGAGGAGGCATATACCCACATTAGTAGGAAAAAGTAGGACTAGAACCGCGCGCACCATCTGGCCAGGTGGCTCATAATGAGCCATTTTAATAAGGTTGCTTGTCCCGATTTTGCTATTTTTACTGTAAATCTGAGGGGACATTTTAAATGTTTGTTACTACTGTAACCCCGCGATTATCCGGGATTCGAACATCCGAAAAACGCCTTTATACGGCCAAAATCGCAATTGGATAAAGTTATCACAATATCCGGCCAAAATAGCCACAGGAACCGGATTAACGATAGTTTGGACGGATAAAATTTTGGGGCCCAGTTAATGTCCTGCCGAAATTACACTATCCGGTCAGTCGCCCGGATGATCGAGGCTTTGTCCGTATATGAAAACATGAGGCGGGCCATACGGTATTAATCCCGTCTGCCCGTGACTCGAGGCGCATGGTGTAGGAGGGGGTGGGGTGGGTGGGTGGTGTCGGGAGAGAGGGGAGCGTTGGGAGGGACCACCTGGGGGGATAAGGGGGGGATGGGGAGCGGCCTATACACTACAGTACAGTAATTACTATCAATTTTAGTACAATTCATCATAGCCAAAATCAAAAGAAATACTAGTAATTATGTAATAAAAAATTCCATACAAGTTTCCTAAAAACAATTTGCACAGGCTGAAGTTTCCTTCAAAAATATTTTTTTTTTCCTCCTGGCGGCCTACGTAACGTGCCTCCCTGCCCCGACTGGACCCGTCCAGGCCTGGTCAACCCATGTGCTCTCTACCCTCGTGTTACACCACAGTGCCGCGCCATTAGTGAAATATTTTTTTAAATAACTTTTTTATTTTCATAGTAACTTTGAACATTTTTGGCCAAGACTATGTCTGCTAGCAGCATGAATCGTTCTGGAGGTGGTAAGAGGAAGAAGGTTGTCCTAACACTTAAGGACAAGCTACGTGTTATACAACTTTGTGAACATGGCCGGTCGACCTCAAGTGTTGCCAAGGAATTTAATATAGGCACTAGTACTGTTTCTGATATAAGGAAACAAAAAGAGAAACTTATGCAATTCATTTCAACCTGTGAAAGTGAAGGTGCGAGCACTAGCAGAGGTTGTGTTAGAAAAACTATGAAAACTTCGACGCATGTGCAGTTGGATGAGGCTGTGTACAAGTGGTTTGCTCAGCACCGCACAGCTGGCGTGACAATTCGCGGCCCAGAAATACAAAATGCTGCAAGCAGGTTTGCTGCAAGCCTTGGAATAAAGAATTTTGAAGCGAGTGAAGGGTGGGTTGCAAGGTTCAAGGGTAGGCACAATATTGTGAAGAGGAAAATTGTCGGTGAAAAATTGAGTGCAGATGAAAGCAGTGTAGAACCATTTAAACATAAATTACGAGAATATATTGTGGCAAATAATATATATTCGTATCAAATTTATAATGCAGATGAAACTGGGTTGTATTGGAGGAGTTTACCAGAAAAAACTCTTGCAATGAGGAGTGAGGGTTGTGTGCCAGGACGTAAGGTTTGCAAGGACAGGCTCTCAGCCATGATGTGTGCGAATGCCGACGGCACAGACAGAATCACGTGTGCAATTGTTGGCAAATCTAAGAAACCAAGAGCCTTGCAACATTGCATGGACAGACTGCCAGTGAAATATTATAACTCAAAAAATGCATGGTTTACACAGGAGATCTTTCTTTCCTGGTTTCATGACGTGTTCTGCAGGGAAGTTCGTGCCTATCAAATTAAGAAACTCAAAATAAGCCAAGCGAAGTTCGGGCTTTACTGTTGCTTGATAATGCGCCTGCCCACCCCAGAATTGACACGTTAACCTCACATGATGGCAAGATAACGTGTATGGCACTACCTCCTAACACAACCTCTCTCATTCAGCCTATGGATCAGGGAGTTATCTGTGCCACAAAGAGGTTGTACACAAAAAAGATGCTAAACGAAGTTTTGGTGGTTTTGCCTCTTCCGGAAGATATTGAACTCGGTGTGGATAACAGGGCTAAAAAAAAACTTCAGAATTTGAAGAACTATACAATCAAGGAAGCCATCTATAACTGGGCCAAGGTGTGGAGTGAATTAAAGGAATCGACTTTGAAAAATTCCTGGAAAAAACTCCTCACGTCTACGATTAGAAATGAGGAGGATGCAGAAATGGATTTTGAAGGATTTACAGATGAAATCCATGGAATGTTTAGAAATGCCGGTGAAAACTTAGAAAGACAGGATGTGGTTGATTGGCTTGAACAAGATGCCAATGACCCAGGATATGGTGTGATGAGTGAAGACGAGATTCTCCAGTCTGTTACTGGTGAGGCCGACGAAGAGGATGAAGAAGACAGTGAAGAACCAACACCAATGACCACGAAATACAGTGTACTCATGACCTATGTTGACGGATTAATTAATTTTTCATCTAATTGTGCTCATCCAGAAGTTGGAAACATGTATCAGTACCTGAGGCGAACAAAAGAGCTGATCATACAACTGGCCAGTGAACACAGAAGGCAAGCAACACTTGATTCTTATATGGTACGAAAAAAATCAAACCAAGTGCCTTCAACAAGTGAGGCGGCACACGCAACCCAAGCGCCTTCAACAAGTGAGGCGGCACACGCAACCCAAGCGCCTTCAACAAGTGAGGCGGCTCACGCAACCCAAGCACCTTCAACAAGTGAGGCGGCACACGCAACCCAAGTGCCTTCAACTAGTGAGGCTTCCTCAGCTGACAGTGAAAACTAACTTGCCTAATGAACTGTACAGTAATTTTAAGTGTTAATTTTAGTGTTGTGTTACTATAAGTTACGTAAATTGTCAAGAATTTTTAACTTCAAGATGTGTGTCATCAATCAAGAAGACGAACAACAACAAGGTAAGTTGAGGTTTCTAGTTGAATATTTAATAATTATATGTGGCATGGGAATTCAAATTATGTTGTTTGTAGTATAAAAATAGTTGGAAATGGTTAGTTTTGAACTCGTAGGTGAAAAAGTACCATTATCCAAAAAACGTGATAATCCAGCTGAGGGTCCTTCCCATATAGTCTGGATGATCGAGTGGAGACAGTATTAACCCTCAAACCGTGCATATCATATATAAATGATATCGGTGAGAAAACCGAAACCGCGCACATCATTTATATATGATTTCGTGTCTAGCGCTATAATTTAAACGCCCCGCCTGGGATAGGGGCTACCTTACCTTGAGGTGCTTCCGGGGCTTAGTGTCCCCGCGGCCCGGTCTCCTGGCCTCCTGGTTGCTGGACTGATCAACCAGGCTGTTAAACGCGGCTGCTCGCAGCCTGACGTATGAGTCACAGCCTGGTTGATCAGGTATCCTTTGGAGGTGCTTATCCAGTTCTCTCTTGAACACTGTGAGGGGTCGGCCAGTTATGCCCCTTATGTGTAGTGGAAGCGTGTTGAACAGTCTCGGGCCTCTGATGTTGATAGAGTTCTCTCTCAGAGTACCTGTTGCACCTCTGCTTTTCAACGGGGATATTCTGCACATCCTGCCATGTCTTCTGGTCTCATGTGATGTTATTTCTGTGTTCAGGTTTGGGACCAGCCCCTCCATTATTTTCCACGTGTAAATTATTATGTATCTCTCCCGCCTGCGCTCAAGGGAGTACAGATTTAGCTCTTTAGTGGTCCCATAATTTAGATGTTTTACTGAGTGGATTCTAGCAGTAAAGGATCTCTGCACGCTTTCCAGGTCAGCAATTTCTCAGCTTTGAAAGGGGCTGTCATTGTGCAGCAGTACTCCACTCTAGAGAGCACAAGCATTTTGAAAAGTATCATCATCGGTATAGCATCTCTAGTGTGAAAAGTTCTTGTTATCCAACCTGTCATTTTTCTTGCAGTTGTGACGGCTACTTTATTGTGTTCTTTAAAGGTAAGGTCTTCCGACATGAGTACACCCAGATCCTTTACATTGCCTTTTCGTTCTATGTTATAATTTGCCTGAGTTTTGTACGTGGTTTCCGTTTTTATATTTTCATTTTTTCCATAGCGCATGAGCTGGAACTTATCGTTCGTTAAACACCATATTATATTCTGTAGCCCATAGAAAGACCTGATCTTCATCTGATTGGAGGTTTGCCGTGTCCTCTATGTTGCCAACTCTCATGAAAATCCTAGTGTCATCTGCAAAGGATGATACAGTGCTATAGGTTGTGTTCTGGTCTATGTCCGATATGAGGAAGAGAAAAAGTACTGGAGCAAGCACAGTACCCTGGGGGACTGAGCTCTTCACGGTTGATGGGCTGGATTTTATTTTGTTGACTATTACACATTGGGTTCTGTTAGTCAGAAATTGTAGATCCATCTGCCTATTTTCCCGGTAATTCCTTTTGAACGCATTTTATGTGCAATAACACCATGGTCACATTTATCAAAGCTTTTGCGAAATCTGTGTAAATTACATCAGCGTTTTGTTTTGTCTTCCATAGCATCTAATGCCATATCATAGTGGTCCAGCAACTGCGACAGGCAAGAGCGCCCTGTTCTGAAACCATGTTGTCCGGGTTATGGAGATGCTGTGATTCCATGTATTTTGTGATCTTACTTCTTAGCACTCTCTCAAAAATTTTATGATGTGCGAGAAGTTTTTGCCTCTGCCTTATTTCCTCCTTTGGAGTGGTGCTATCTCTGCTGTTTTTAGTATGTCGGGATAACGCCAGTATCTAGGCTTTGTCTCCACAGAATGTGAAGGGCCTGCGATAATGGTTTTTTTGCAGTTCTTGATGAATATGGAGTTCCAAGAATCCGGCCTGGTGCAGAGTGCATAGGCATACTGTTTATGGGTTCTTCAAAATCTAGTGGGGATAGGGCGACGTCTGATATATGATTTGATGTTGGTATCATATCCATGAAAAATTCATTTGGGTTATCAATCTTTAGTGCATTTAATGGCTCGCTGAAACAAGTCACTGCTTCCTCATGACTCGCTCATTTCTTTGTTGTNGTAGTTTTAACCCTTAAACTGCGCATGGCGTATATATACGCCCTGAGTAACATGTCCGACGGTGCGCATGGCGTATATATACGCCATAGGGTGCCATTCCCGATTCAAATGGCCCGCGGCTACACGGGGTTCACAGTAGCTTCCTCAGGGCTCTTGTAAACAGACGCAATTTAAAAAAAAAATCGTGGGCAATATTCTCAGGTGTGAGAGGCACAGTACTGTTGGAGCAACCAAGGCTGGCGCACGCAGCATGAGCGATCAGCATTGCTGTTCAGCTTGTGACCACAGCATCACCGAAAAATGTCAAAATAAATATATAACTATTATTTAGTGATGACAATATTACAGATGACCCGTGACTGTGATATAAATAACCAGGGTTGTGATAATAGCAGGATTGTTGTAATAATTAGCGCTGTGGGAGGAGTGATGCTGAGAGACTGAGGGAGACAGCATCGTTTACTGACTGTGTGGCCACTGTTATTGTTTACATTCACCATACCAGCTCAGTGGTTCTCTATGGTGAACACAAATGTAGATACTTATATATAATGTGTGTATTAGTGTAATAACAGCAAAAGGATTATGCTGGGAGGAGCCATTGGGGTGACGGAGGTGACGTCGTCTGCACGATTTGTCAAGCTGTTTAGAGGGTGGCCACTATGCTCTTTGGGCGCACTACAAGCTTAGGTGTACAGTTACAGTGCATAAAACATGTAGATATTTATATATAATATGTGTATATAGGGTAATAACACTGAAAACAGTATTGTTGGGGGAGAAAGTTTAGTGCGTGTGACTTGAATGAGTGAGGGAGCCGCCAGCCGCCAGCCAGCTGTGTATACCGACGACTCTTAGTGCCTGAACTAACTATATCAGCTTAGCTGTACAGTTGTGGTGAACAAAATATATACATACTTATATATAACGTCTGTATATAGTGTAATAACACCACAAATGGTATTGTTGGGGGAGAAAGTTTAGTGCGTGTGTTGAGGGAGTGGCAGCGAGTGGCTGGCTGGTGTGTGGCGGCGGTAACTCTTCGTTGCTCTTCGACTCTCAATACCAACTTAGTGGTTCGTAATGGTGACCAAAATATGCAAATACTTATATATAACCTGTGTATAGAGTGTAATAGCAGCCAAACAGTATTGTTGGGGGAGAAAGTTTAGTGTGTGTGTGACCTTGAATGAGTGAGGGAGCCGCCAGCCGCCAGCTGTGCATACCGACGACTCTTAGTGCCTGAACTAACTATATCAGCTTAGCTGTACAGTTGTGGTGAACAAAATATATACATACTTATATATAACGTCTGTATATAGTGTAATAACACCACAAATGGTATTGTTGGGGGAGAAAGTTTAGTGCGTGTGTTGAGGGAGTGGCAGCGAGTGGCTGGCTGGTGTGTGGCGGTAACTCTTCGTTGCTTTTCGACTCTCAATACCAACTTAGTGGTTCGTTATGGTAACCAAAATATGCAGATACTTATATAAACCTGTGTATAGAGTGTAATAGCAGCAAAACTATTTGTTTATTGTTTTATGAACATAAATTGAATACTAATATGCACACCATACGTTTGAGTATAGCGATTATTCACCACTTTATTATATAAATATATTACAATACACACTATTGAATAATATTACTGCAAAAAAACTAAGAAAAAATCAATCGGAGACATTGAAACAATTAGGTAATAATATCTTTGTGGCAACTCCCATCTGTCAGCGCGGGTGACGCTGACCGGCCCTGGCGACCGCTCTGTCAACGCCCACTTTTTGCCAGACTTCCTCGGTCAATTGCGCCCAAAATATGTGACCTACGATTTTTTTGCTATTTTCCCGTGCTCAGGGGACACAAATTAACGTGTTTAGAAGACGAAAAAATTTTTGGAATTTTTTTTTCTTGCGCACAGGGGGTGGTGTGTAGTGTCAGGTAAGGCGGACAGCCCGCAAGGGTATACCTCTCACCTGTATTCACACTTCTATGCTTCACTTCAACTATTGCCTTACTTCCTCTTACTCCAAAAAAAAAAAAAACAACAAAAAAAAGTGTAAATGTCCCAGGACCCCTGAGCAGTGTAAAGGGTTAATGCTTACAAATATACCTTGAACCTAGGTAATGATAAAACCATCATGAAATGGAATAAAATGTCCTTTCTGTTCGGTCCTTCAGTGTGTGTCTGTTGCTATATCCTGGAGAGTTACATCCAGTCCAAATCCCAACTGACCCTTGCAAGTCCTAAAACCCAATCAGAGATCAGAGGCCAAAACCTGGTCACCTCCAAGAGGTGCAAAGAGCAGAGGATAACAGATCACTTTAACCGAAGAAAAAAAACCAGCGTTGAATGTTATGTAATGAAATTTTCTGGGCGAGTCGCGGAGGCTCCCTAGAGCTTACCGGGCTGATGTGTATTATTAGACCATGGCATCAGTCAATTCAATTGGAGTTCTTGCCTACTGAGGACCACAAGCCAGAACCTGGCCCCCCCTCAGTGGCACGAGGAGCAATGGCCTATAAAAACCTCCATGTGGATGGAAGCATTCCATGTCTGCCATCGACCGGGTTAGGCACCCAGAAAGGTAGGTGTCCCAAAACAAACTCCACCTGGTTCAAAATTGCTACTGAAAGGCGAACTATCAAGCAGAACTCCCTATCCGAAAACAAGCAAACAAGCATGACATCACAACTGCTGCCGTGCCGCTGTCTGCACAGCTGGGGGAGCCCCAGACCCCCTGCAATGGCCATCCAACCCCAGTTCAGAGGATTAACATAAAAACACGAATACCGCCGACCGGAGGAAGGAAGAGTTGCCGGGCAGCCTCCGGGACTCGCCCAGAAAATGGCGTTTCATTACAATCAATGCTGGTTTTCTGTGGAGAGCACCCCCCCCCCTCCAGCTCCCCAGAGCTACCTAACCACAGAAAAAGTAAAAGAGGGACTTACCTGGGAGGCAACCGCCACTCGCACCTCGACTCGAAGTCGAGAAAACTGGCCACAACCTCCGAACCAAAGCGACACACGCCCGACTAGGGCCAGGAACATTAACCACTGCGCAACGTATCTTGATGCTCGTGACGGGTGGTGTGTAACGCACCTCAGGGATCTTATAGGTATAGCGTATGACTCAAAACTCCCACTGCTACATGGGGTTCACATCAGCTTCCTCAGGGCTCTTGTAAACAGACGCCATTTTTTTAAATAGTGGGCAACATTCCCGGGTGTGAGAGCCTCAGTACTGAGTGAGCAACCAAGGCTGGTGCACGCAGCATGAGCTCACAGCACTGCTATTCAGTTTGTGACCACAGCATTGCCTAATAATGTCAAAATATGTATGTAACTCGTACTATTTAGCCATGATAGTACTACAGAAGAGCCTGAGTGTGATAATGACTGTGTACAATGTTCAAATATCAGTGAATCAATGCTGATCAAGATGTTCACAGCGCTAGCCACAACATCACAGCATTATTTCGTCATCTAGAAATCTTCAAATGACTTCATGTTCCGTTACAAAATAAACTTGTGGTAAAGTATTCTTATACAGGATTTAGTGATAAGGACTTTGATAATAGCAGGATTGTGGTGATAATTAGTGCTGTTTGTAGTACTGTGGAAGGAGGAATTTTGATGAGGAGGGAGGAAATCGAGGTAGCGTCACTGTGTGGCACCCACTCTTGTTTGGACTCGCCATACTAGCTTAGTGGTTCGCTATAGTGAACACAAATGTAGATACTTATATATATAATGTGTGTATATAGTGTAATAACAGCAACAGGGAGTAAGTTGGGAGGAGCCATTTTGGTGAGGTAGGTGGCATCGTAATACCTACGTTGTACTACATCATACTACGTAGAGCATCGTCTGCTGTATGACTTGTCATGCAGCGTATGGCGGCCACTGTGCTATTTGGACACAATACCACCTTAGTTGTATAGTTATGGTGAATGAAACAAGTAAATATTTATACATGTGTAAATAGTGTAATAGAAACAATAACAGTATGGTGGGAGGAGGAATGTTGGCGAGTAAGATGTTGAGGAGTGAGGGAGGGTTAGCTGGGTGTGGCAGCTGACTCTTGTTTTTTGGGCTCACCATACCAACTTAGTGGTTCTTTATGGTGAACACACATGTAGATGGGTACAGAGGCAATGTATCGGACTGGAGAAATGTCACAAGTGGAGTACCACAGGGTTCAGTTCTTGCACCAGTGATGTTTATTGTCTACATAAATGATCTACCAGTTGGTATACAGAATTATATGAACATGTTTGCTGATGATGCTAAGATAATAGGAAGGATAAGAAACTTAGATGATTGTCATGCCCTTCAAGATGACCTGAACAAAATAAGTATATGGAGTACCACTTGGCAAATGGAATTTAATGTTAATAAATGTCATGTTATGGAATGTGGAATAGGAGAACATAGACCCCACACAACCTATATATTATGTGAGAAATCTTTAAAGAATTCTGATAAAGAAAGAGATCTAGGGGTGGTTCTAGATAGAAAACTATCACCTGAGGACCACATAAAGAATATTGTGCGAGGAGCCTATGCCACGCTTTCTAACTTCAGAATTGCTTTTAAATACATGGATGGCGATATACTAAAGAAATTGTTCAAGACTTTTGTTAGGCCAAAGCTAGAATATACAGCGGTTGTGTGGTGCCCATATCTTAAGAAGCACATCAACAAACTGGAAAAGGTGCAAAGACATGCTACTAAGTGGCTCCCAGAACTGAAGGGCAAGAGCTACGAGGAGAGGTTAGAGGCATTAAATATGCCAAAACTAGAAGACAGAAGAAAAAGAGGTGATATGATCACTACATACAAAATAGTAACAGGAATTGATAAAATCGATAGGGAAGATTTCCTGAGACCTGGAACTTTAAGAACAAGAGGTCATAGATATAAACTAGCTAAACACAGATGCCGAAGAAATATAAGAAAATTCACTTTCGCAAACAGAGTGGTAGACGGTTGGAACAAGTTAGGGGAGAAGGTGGTGGAGGCCAAGACCGTCAGTAGTTTCAAAGCATTATATGACAAAGAGTGCTGGGAAGACGGGACACCACGAGCATAGCTCTCATCCTGTAACTACACTTAGGTAATTACACTTAAGTAATTACAATAAACTCGGCACAGCACGGTGGTTAAGTGGTAGGGAGAGTTCTGTCTCCCTGTTCAGTTTTCGGTTGCAATTTCTCACCTAGTGGGGTTTATTTTGTTATGCATACCTTTCTGGGTGCCAATCCCAGTCGATGGCAGACATGGAATGCTCCAACCATATGGGTTTCTATAGGCCATTGCTCCCTTTGCCTCTGAGGGGGCCTGGTTCTGGCTCGTGGTTCCCGGTAGGGTGAACTCCAATTGACTGATGCCCCAGACTAATGTAACACATACAGGTATAAGCATGATAGCTCCAGGAAGCCATAGGGGCTCCCCTCAGAAAAACTTGAGACAGAATCCCACACAGAGGTTGTTTTGGAAACTGGAACATGCTGGAGGGGTGACAGGGAGACATCTGACATAGATGAAAAATGTTCTAACTGACAGACAGATGAGAGCGGCAATCAGAGACAATGTATCTGACTAGAGATGTGTTACTAGCGGAGTACCACAGGGTTCAGTTCTTGCCCCAGTAATGTTCATCTACATAAACGATCTACCAGAAAGAATACAGAATTATATGAACATGTTTGTGGATGATGCTAAGATACTTGGGAAGACAGGGGAGACAGACAACTGTAATGCCCTTCAAATTAATCTAGATAAAACAAGTGCTTTGAGTGACAAGTGACAATTGGAAATCAGTGTAAATAAATGCCATGTTATGGAATGTGGAATCAGTGAAAATAGACCACACACAACTTACAAATTATGTAGAAAGGAATTACTGAACTCTAATAAAGAATGAGACCTAGGGGTGGTTTTGGATAGTAAACTGTCGACAGAGGAATACAAAGAACATTGCGAGAGGAGCGTATGTGTCGCTTTCCAACTTCAGGCTTGCTTTTTAATTACTGTACTGTATGTGGTTGGTGAAATACTAAAACTGTTCATGACTTTTGTGAGACTAAAATTGAAATATGCAGCAGTTGTATGGTGCCCAAATTTCAAGAATCACATAAATAAACTGGAAAAGGTGCAATGGCATGCTACAAAATGGCTTCTGGAACTGAAAAACAAAAATTGCGAGGAGAGACGAGAGGCGTTGAACATGCCAAAACTAGGAGATAAAAGGGAAAAGAGGCAATATGATCACCAATTACAGAATACTAACAGGAATCTACCAAAATGACAAGAGGAATTCTTGAAACCAGCATATCCACCAACAAGAGGACACAAGTTAGATGAGGTGGTGATGGTGGTGAAGGCCAAGACCATCAGTAGTTTCAAAGCATTACATGACAAGGAGGGCTGAGAAGACGGGACACCACGAGCATAGCTCTCTTTCTATAACTACACTTGGGTAATCACACACATGGGGTAATTACCCCCCACCTGATAGGAAGGGGAGACTGCAGCTCGAGGTCTTTCCCAGTCCTCCAAGCGAGTTCTGGAACAGATCCGAAGAGAAACACCAACCAACAAACCTGGAAAGGTAGGTGGGAATCAGGGAGCCACCGGAACTCATCCAGAGAGAGAAGTTTCGTTACATTCAACGCTGGTTTTCTGGAGGAACTCCTTGTGGCTCTCTGAAGCCACAACTTGTGGAAAAAAATGAAAAATTAGCAACTCACCAGGGTTTAACACTATTGCGTAATGACTCAAAAGAAGAGATGTCTGGTTATCAATACAAAGAAGAGATGTCTGGTTGAGAAAGAAAACCCAAGGGAGCATGATGAGACCCAACATTAACTATATACTGGGCTGTCAAGATCCCTGTTAGACCCCAAAACCCCTGTGCACGAACATCAGCCCAGGACATGTTAGCAAAGACTGCTGCAAGAGCAGCATATTTACAAACATCATGGCTACATTTAACACTATTGCGTGCCCGGCACACAGCCCCCCCTCGCACCTCAAGGTAGGCGGAGCATTGAGCGTGAACTAACCACCACATTAATATGATTATACTCTTTTCAGCTTTGTGACCTTAATTTTCATGCTATGTCATTCAATTTGGTATCAAATTGTTTGCAATAGTATGCTGTAAGGGAATATTTGTATATAAGAACATATAAGTCTCCCTTTTCTGTACTTTAGACCAGCCACACACTGCCAGGTAGTCGATGCATTGCCCGTGAGCGCACCACCACATTCAAATGTTTAAACTCTGATCAGGTGTCTGACGTCAATTTTCGTGCTATGTCGTTCTTCGTGCTACGTCGTTCAATTTGGTATCAAATTGTTCGCAATCGAGTGCCCTAAAGGAATATTTACATATAAGAGCTAATATTAAAACAACGTTACCAATACTATAAGATCCAGTCATTATTCATTCCCGACCGCGGGGTGGGGTATGCCACGTGGGATATACAGAGCATAGGAAGATATTAGCGTGCATTTTAAAACAAGTCCCACAGTATTCGGACAATAAATGGAATTTTTACAAATTTTTCAATATTTGACGCCATTTGCGTCATCGGGCCTACTCCGTATTTTGGTTTTATGACATCAACACTGTCATCGGGCCGTGAAAGTGTTAATGACACTGCTGATGACGTGAGAAATACGAACCTTGGAACATGGTATCAAGGAAACAGAATCAACTCTCAAAGCATCCATCAAGGCCAAATTGGTGACATGAAAGGTAACAGCGAACTGCTACCAGTGGGCATAGCAAATGATGCACCCACAGTCAAACTAACCAATCATCAACGACCAGAGGATCCCTCCAGAAGCCCACCTACTCATTCTTCACCAGTAAATAAATAGATTGGTAAAAAAAAAACAGCTTTGAATGTAATGAAACATCAGTTTCTGGGCGAGCCCCAGAGACTCCCTGAAGCTAGCTTAATGATTAAGTGCTATACTACTTGAGTGTCATCTGTTGCAGAGTTCTTTGTAAGCCTACCTGGGACCACGAGCCAGGTTCCAGAGGCGAAGGGTGCGATGGCACATTGACTTTAAAT
This sequence comes from Procambarus virginalis, assembly GCA_020271785.1. NCBI lineage: Eukaryota > Metazoa > Arthropoda > Malacostraca > Decapoda > Cambaridae > Procambarus > Procambarus virginalis. Next base: position 24,357 of record WNGS01164089.1, read on the forward strand.
ATAAATTATCCATTATTTCTGCTATCACCTGGGAAGGCACCCAGAAAGATAGGTGTATAAAAAAAACATTATATAGTTTAATACTAGACAAAAACACAATATCAAAAGAACTCCCCCAACAAAGAAAAAATTACTAAAATTTTGTCCAACTAAACCCTCCCCCCTTGTTGGCAGGGAGGGGAAGTCAGCCCAGACCAGCCCAGTTTTTGAATGATAAAAAGCCATCAACCGGAGTGAGGGGAGGGGGGGTCATCGAGCCTCCAAGGTTCACCCAGAAACTGGCGTTTTATTCCATTCAACGCTCATTTTTTGTGGGGAGCCCCATCGGTTCCCTAAAACTAACTACCCACAGAGAAAGGAAGAACAGTAGACTTTCCAGGGAGGTGGAAGCACCACAGATATCAACACAAAGAGAAGACCAACAGCCGCAGCAGACCAGACGCAAAATCAGGCCGCAGAGTGCCAGGGATGGTTACCTTGTACCTGGCAGCCAAGACACTGTTAGACCTCCAAAATCCCTGTGCCTGAAGATCATCCCAAGACATGTTCCCCCAAAACAGCCGACAATGCGGCGTACTGCTGAAAATCATGGGCACGAGAAGACTGCAGGCTGGCTAGATGAGAAGACACTGTAGACAACCTAAAACACACAAGCCCTGGAACAGAGGAACCAGGGAAACCAGATCAACCCACAATGTATCCATGAAACAGAACCAGTAGCCCACAGGATCACTTAGGTAATTACAAGTAGCAGAGCAGGGCCGCCACCAAACGAACACACGATGGCCAGACCAACAAAGCTTTCATAACCAAGCCATCTCAATCTTCACCCCCTGGCATCAGAGCAGAGCACTGAAGCTCACTAACATGACCACCAGAGACGAACGTAATCCAAAAGAAAGCCTACCAAAATACCCAGATTGAAGGGGCGAACCACGAACCTTGCTAGAAGAAAGAAAAAAACCAGCGTTAAATGTAATGAAACAGCATTTTCTGGGCAAGACCCGGATGTTCCTCAGAGCTTACAGGGCAGATATGTACAGTACGTATTAGACCGTGACATCAGTCGATGGAGTTCTTGCCTACCAGGAACCACGAGCCAGAACCTGACCCCCCCCTCAGAGAGGCATGAAAAGAAATGGCCTTTGGAACCCCCCCCCCCCGTGTTTGGAAGCATTCCATATCTGCCATTGACCAGGGTTCGGCACCCAGGAAGGTAGGCATAACAAAAACCCCACATGGTAAAAAATTGCTACCTAAATCCAAACAGGGAGGCAGAACTCCCAACCAAAAACAAGCAAACGTCACTAACTCCGTTGCGCTGATTGTTCATGAAGCCCCCAACCTGGAAGGTGGAGGGGAGGCCAACTGAAGGGAGGGAGGGAGGGTGCCAGGAAATCTCCGGCGCTCACCCAGAAAATGGCGTTTCATTACATTCAACACTGGTTTTCTGTGGAGAGCCCCTATGGCTCCCCAGAGCTACTTAAACAAAGAAACCTGACAAGAGGGATTTACCTGGGAGGCGGCTGCCACTCGCATCTCAACTCGAAGTCAAGACAACTGGCTGCAACCTGCGACCCAAAGCGACACACGCCCGACTAGGGCCAGGAACGTTGACCAAGTAACACACAGCCAGGACCCTGTCCAACCTCTAAAATCCTTGTGCCCGAATGTCAGCCCAAGACATGTTACCAAAGACGGCGGCCAAAGCAGAAAACTTAAGAATGTCATGGGCACGAGAATAGACCACAGGCTGACTAGACCGAATAATCCTGCAGACGACCTTGGAGACCAGAACTCTGGGTCAACCCAAAGCGCATCCCCGGCCATAAAGGCCGTGGTGTGCAGGTAATGCCAAAGAGCCGCAACCAGACAGCATGTGGGGGTCTGATAACCGAGTGGACAGCGCTCAGGACTCATAATCCTAGGGTCCGGGTTCGTTTCCCGGTGATGGCAGAAATAAAATGGGCAGTTTCTTTCACCCTGATACCTTGTGAAATAGACAGCTGTTACGAGCTGCTTCCTGGGAGGAGGGAGGAGCCAGAGTGGAGCATGAAGCTCCCCGACCCAAGCCATGAAAGCCAATGCCAACAGGAAAAAAAAAAAGAGCCTTGAAAAAACAATCTAAGGGGCCACCACAAACCGAGGATGAGAGAGAAATGAAAGCACCCTGTCCAAGGACCAGGACGGCTCAAGCGGCGCATGAGCAGGCCGGAGATGAAACAAAGCACAAGAAAGCTTACAGAAGAGAGCGGAAGTAACAGCCACCCCGAACACAAGCTGAAGCAGCTCCGTCAGCGCAACACCATACGAGGTGACAGTACTGTATTAGGCATCAAATGACGGCCCTGAAAAAGCCAAGAAAGGACAAGACGACCTTATTCGAAATAGAGGACAACCTATGAAGAGATAGAAAATGGCGGAAAGAGGGCCAGGAAACATACTGTTGCCAAGATGAAGCTCGCAGTGGGACACCATCAATGAAGCCACCTGATCACCATACAAGTTGTGATATACCCGCGTCAGAAAGACCAGACGCGAAAAGCGGAGAAGACCGAACCAGCCAGGTACCTGACAGGCCGATCTGCTGAAAGAGGTGGAATCGTGGAAAACATCGCGGGTTTGGACACTGAGCAAGCAGCGCCTGAAACCAAGGCTGGGCCGACCACCAAAGAGTCAGCATGAGTTCTCTCCCCTGGTAAGTCTCCAACCGAGCCAGGACCTGAAGTAACATCTGGACTGGGGGGGGGGGAGAAGAGGTACAGGAACCCCCCATCGCAGGAGCACTGGAAGGTTATAACTGGAGGGTTTCTGGAGCCCCCCCCGAAACAGGCAAAGGCTGGACTGCAGCCGCAGCAGCGACTCTGAAGGGAGAGACAAGGAAGCAGTTCAAGAGTCCCCCACAGGACCCAACCAAGTCCGAACCCGGGACGACACCAGATGGGACTTCCTCCAGTTCACCAGGAACCCGAACCCGACGAGCTGAGAAAGAACCACACCCTTGGCAAGCACACACACAGACCGGCTGGGAACCCACACCAGCCAGTTGTCGAGGTAGGCTAAAACCGCCCCGAATCATTGGATCAGGCATGAGCAAACAGCGCAAGCCTTTCCCCCATCTCCCCGTCAACGGGGTGACCCACAAAATGGCTGATGCCCCTTATGAGAAGCTGACCGATGAGCAGAGCGATCACTGCGCTGACCAGATGCCGTCAACTCCAAAGGAAGCTCTGAACTCGTTGGCATCGCTGGCCAACCATGACAAGAGGAATCCCGAACAACCCCCTCCCGGAGGACCAACGAATCCGACGTCGTAGGACCGCTACTAGACAAAGCTGCCTGCAGAAACTGCGTGACAGTAGACTCCACAAACAGTAACAGACAAAAGGGCGATGAAAACATAAGAACCAGAGCCCAAGCACATTTCAGAGAGAGCAAGCACAGCCTGTTAGCACGCGAGGCGAGAACACCGCTTCCTTAAGAATCGGCGCAAACAGCTTCAACAAGGCAGCCGATGCCTGAGCTGCTGAATCAAGTGCACCATACAAAGACCCGGCACCCAGCGCCTCCGCACCCTCCTCAAGCAAGTCCGAGGACAGCTGGAGAAGGGAAATAAATACAAGACTGAGGCCAAATGCCCAGTCTTGCATTTGTGAAGTGTTAAAACACTGAACCCCTGTGACGTGTACAAGCACGAGTGCCTAGTGGAGGACCACCAATACAACAGAAAGTTGGATAAACCAAGAAGGCAGACTCCCCAGCCAGGCAAAATAAACAAGAAAATTAAAACCCCGCAAAAGCACAATGTCCCCAGGAGGAACAGAACTGGTTGCTGTGTATAATGGGAGACAAGCTGCACAATACCTTGCACCCCTACCAGCAACGATACCACTTCCTACCCAAGGTCAAACAGTGGCAACAAAAACCCCAAGCTGGCCCCAAGGCGGACAACTGCCGAGCAGCAAAAGACCCCTATGAAAGAGGTTCCTGAATGCCCTGTGGAAGATAACCCCAAGATGTAAGGGCAATACTTACAGGGCGCTTAGGGAAAGTTGCCCTAAGCGGGTGCAGCCCCAGTACTGCTGAATTATTCCTGGCCTGTGCACCACACACAGAAGAATACACCACAAGGGACAGAACTGCAAGAGTCAGAGGCCAGAGTCAACGTCCGCCATAGTTCACATCAGCCGAGGAACTAAATGCAATAGCGGCCAGCACGATGGGGGTGGGGGGGTTATCGGCGCGACGGAATTAGTGACATTTGCTTATATGCCTAACGTCAAGCAAACGCTAAAGTTGGGTTCAGAGTTTGGCTGTTCCGAAAATACCAGAACAGCTTCCAGAGCAAAACCCTGCCCAACTGGTAAACAGAGGGCAAATATCAGGCTCCTGCACCATGGCTCGAGCAATCACCGAGACATCCTGGTCCCCTTCAGCAGCAGCTGCCAGTAAAACCGATGTTTCTCCTGGGTTGCTTGCTTGTTTGCTGCAGTGGGATCTAGGGAGTTTTTCTGTTTCACTTTTAGTTTGCTGGCTCTTTGTTCACTTACTTCTGCAAGAGTTTTTTGCTTTTTGCCTTATTTGGTTAGCCAAGGGAATTTTTCCGCAGCTTCGCCTTTATCGGCAGGTTGGGATGGAGAAGTACCTTGCTGGTTTGGCCTTTCTTCTGCATCTGGACTTCCTGATGCATTTTTATTGCCATTTTACAGTGATCAGGTGACTGGCTTTACGTTGATGCCTGTAGTTTTTTCTCAGGGAGAGTATGAGGTTCTTTGCAGGCTTACCGCCATTTTCTCGGGCTTATCGCCATTTTCTCGCTCAACCATCATTTTTCTGGGTGATAGCACAAGTGCGAGACTTTACATATAAAGTATTCATGTGCCAATGCTCCCATCACCTTCTTGAGGGGACCAGGTTCTGGCTCGTGGTCCCAGGTAGGCTTACACTGATTTTTACATTACACTTACACCACAACTGATGACACTCAAGTAGTATGCAAGTACATGGAGCACCACTTGGCAAATGGAATTTAATGTTAATAAATGCCATGTTATGGAATGTGGAATAGGAGACCATAGACCCACAAAACCTATATATTATGCGAGGAATCTTTAAAAAATTCTGATAAAGAAAGAGATCTAGGGTGGTTCTAGATAGAAAACTATCACCCCGAGGACCACATAAAGAACGTTGTGCGAGGAGCCTATGCCATGCTTACTAACTTCAGAATTGCTTTTAAATACATGGATGGCAATACTGTAACCCCGCGATTATCCGGGATTCGAACATCCAAAAACGCCTTTATACGGCCAAAATCGCAATCGATAAAGTTATCACAATATCCAGCCAAAATAGCCACAGGAACCGGATTAACGATAGTTTGGACGGATAAAATTTTAGGGCCCGGTTAATGTCCTGCCGAAATTACACTATACGGTCAGTTGCCCGGATGATCGAGGCTTTTCCGTATATGAAAACGTGAGGCGGGCCATACGGTATTAATCCCGTCTGCCCGTGACTCGAGGTGCATGGTGTAGAGGGGTGGGGAGGGTGGGTGGTGTCGGGAGAGAGGGGAGCGTTGGGAGGGCCCCCTGGGTGAATAAGGGGGGGGGGGATGGGGAGCGGCCTATACACTACAGTACAGTAATTATTACAATTTTAGTACAATTCATCATAGCCAAAANTGGCAACTCCCACCTGTCAGCTCGGATGACGCTGACCGCCTCTGACGACCGCTCTGTCAACGCCCACATTTTGCTAGACTTCCTCGGCCTATTGTGCCCAAAATGTCACCTATGATTTATTTTTTATTTTTCTTGTACTCAGGGAACACAAATTAACATTTTAGAAGACGAAATAATTTTTTAGAATTTTTTTTCTTGCGCACAGGGGTGTAAATTTCTCAAGATCCCTTAGCCGCTTAACGGTTAAGACATTAAATATGCAAAAACTAGAAGATAGAAGAAACAGAGGCAATATGATCACTACGCACAAAATAATAACAGGAATCGATAAAATTGATAGGGAAGAATTTTTCTCTCGAGTCCTATCTAGTGACATCATTTGCATCCAACAATAAAATATTTGTATAAAATTCAATTTTTATCCGATCGACTTCGGGATACTTTCAAAATGCGCGCCATAATATTCCCATTCTCCCCAATAGGCCCACATTCTCCCCAATAGGCCCACCTCGGCATAGGCGCTCACGTGGTCACCCTACTCTACTGTTGACACCACGAGTGACCGCACCGCTCTCCCCTCATGCGCACAACTTTTGTAGTTTTCGGCATTTATACCCGTTCCCGTGTGTTTTCAACCCATTATATACATTGCTGCATATTTTATTGCAAATAATTTGATACCAAAATGAACGATGTAGCACAAAAACTTCTGTTAGAAAATAGGAAATCTCAGTATGGACTTTTCGGATGTACCGGCTGTGGCTATGGGTGTCCTCTAACAGGTTACGCTAGGACGACTTTGGGCGTTGCTGCGGGTGGGGCGCGACCATAATTGGGAATGTATATGCATATGTCCGTGTAGGGAATTTTATTGCAATCATGGTGATACCAAAATGAACGATGTAGGACAGGTGTGGAGTTGATAAACCTGAAAAGAGTAGAAACATTTCATCGCTGTTTGGCACATATGGCTACCGATCGAAGTAGTTTTTTATTTGGTGCCGGTCTCACACATGCTTTGCTGACATTTTATACATATGTTCTTCTAAAACATTCTATTGCGAATGAACCAAATTGAATCACGTACATCAAAAATTAAGGTCACAATGCTGAAAAAGAGTATATACACGTTTCAGTGTCACCGCACGATCGCCTGAAACGCCAGGCGCACAAGGGCAATGTTTTATGCTCGACTACCGGAAAGCGCGAAAGTGTTACACTAACGAAACAAAGCTGCCGGAGGAATATAAGAAAATTCACTTTTGCAAACAGAGTGGTAGATGATTGGAACAAGTTATGTAAGAAGGTGGTGGAGGCCATAACTGTCAGTAGTTTCAAAGCGTTATATGACAGAGTGCTGGGTAGACGGGACACCACGAGCGTAGCTTTCTTCCTGTAACTATACTTAGGTAATTACAAGACGGGCTGGAACCCAGAAGACACATCCACTGGTCCACCGAGCCCCGACAGGGTTTTCCCATAGGCTGGCCTACGGGCTTCCCATAGGCTGGCCTACGGGCTTCCCATAGGCTGGCCTACGGGCTTCCCATAGGCTGGCCTACGGGCTTCCCATAGGCTGGCCTACGGGCTTCCCATAGGCTGGCCTACGGGCTTCCCATAGGCTGGCCTACGGGCTTCCCATAGGCTGACTGCTACGGGAAGCCCGAGCAAGGTGTTGCTAACCGGTTAACACCCAAAGCTAACAAGGGGTAGACGCCAACACTGAAAACCCCTGCGATGTGTACAATCTCAGGGGCCTAGCAGAAGGCCACCAAACACTACCAGTGGAACTATAGCCACACTAGGCACACCTCCACCAGGCAAATGAAAATAAAAACAAAAGAAAACCCCGCAAAAGTACACTGTCCCCAGAGGCAACAGGAACCGGTGGCGCAACACCTTGACGCCCTAACCAGCACAAACCAAACTCTACTCAAGACCAAACAAGGGCCCCAAGCCCCAGCTGGCCCCAAGGGCGAGGTAAATGCAGAGCAGCAAGAACCTTTACGGGAATGGTTCCCGAACACCCCAGGGAAGATAACCCTGTCACGCGGGGGCAGTACTCACAGGGCGCTTAGGGAAGGAAGTCCTTAAGCTCATGCAGCCCCGGTACTGATGAGGAACACCTGGCCACTGCACAACACAAAACACGGCAGTGAGCACCACGAAGGCAAACACCGCCTAGGAAACTGAGGTCCCAGTTGACATTAGCTTACGAACTAGTGCTATGCAGCCAGCGCTGTGAGGTCCAGGGGCCCCCCCCACCCCCTCTCGGGAAGAAGAGGGCTGCACAGAGAACGGCACAGCAGTAGTGTGTTACATTAAAATGTTTCCTAGGGAGTGTGGGTTTTGTTATGCCTACCTTTCTGGGTGCCTAACCTGGGTCGATGGCAGATAAGGAAAACCCCCAACCATAGGGGGTTTTCCATGGCCATTACTCCCTGCAACCTCTCTGAAGGGGCCAGGTTCTGGCTCATGGTCCTCATGGTCCGAACGGCTAGGGAGCCGGTCGGCCGAACGGACAGCACGCTGGACTTGTGATCCTGTGGTCTTGGGTTCGATCCCAGGCGCTGGCGAGAAACAATGGGCAGAGTTTCTTTCACCTTATGCCCCTGTTACCTAGCAGTAAAATAGGTACCTGGGTGTTAGTCAGCTGTCACGGGCTGCTTCCTGGGGGTGGAGGCCTGGTCGAGGACCGGGCTGTGGGGACACTAAAGCCCCGAAATCATCTCAAGATAACCTCAAGATGATTGGTCTGAACTCTGAACTCAATAACTAATGTCCCGGTCTAATATAACATACATTAGCTTGATAAGCTCCAGGGAGCCGTAGGGACTCCCCTCAGAAAAATTACCACCAACTGGAATGCGTAAAGCAGACCAGCTTGAGTGCATTGTGTATAAGACCACACAAAACAGGCCACGGAAATGTAAGTTGGTTCTAACATGGTGCCCAGCATGTACCGTCCCTTTGTGCTATGTCGACTGTTTCGAAAAGTATCACAGTTTCTAGGACTACTAAATGTCCAATAATGGTGCAAAACATTTACATATTGAGTGAGTACATATATTGTAAAAAAATCATAATACATTTTATTTTTCTGAAAAAAATACAACATTGTGGTCCACATACTTGTGACACTAATATGTGAGTGTAATGAATTTATGACAGTTTTATTATAATATAACATCAAGCGACATTATATTAAACAATCCCATTGAAAAAAATGGTTGTAAAATATGCCATAGATACTGTAAATAATGCCGCAAAAATAAATTTGCGGCAACTCGGGCGGCTTAAATGTCGCACGCAAAGCCTTCAGGATGCACCATGCTTGAGAGCGAGCAAGGTGTGTGACGTCATCGGCCAACTTCTCGGCCCATTTATATCATTGGTAATTAAATTAATTTTTTCCCCCAAGCTCAGGGAACACAAATGAACACTTTTGTAAGACATAAAAAAAAAAAAAATCTTTTTTCTTTTTTTGCACCTGACAGTGCTGAAGGCCATTGACTCATAGCAGCATAGGGGTTAAAGACACACACAAGGGCCTGGGGCCAGATTCACGAAGCAGTTACGCAAGCACTTACGAACCTGTACATCTTTTCTCAATCTTTGGAGGCTTTGTTTACAATTATTAAACAGTTAATGAGCACCGAAGCAGGAGGCTGTTTATAACAAAAACAACAGTTGATTGGGAAGTTTTCATGCTTGTAAATTGTATAATAAATGTAACCAAAGCCGTCAAAGATTGAGGAAAGATGTACACATTCGTAAGTACTTGCGTAACTGCTTCGTGAATCTGGCCCCTGGTGCACATTGAATTTGGTGGAGCTTTTCAGGTAGCAAGTATTATAGGAGCCAACAAAGGAGCCCTGCCAAAAAATTATGCACATTTTGTAATTGCAAGGTCTTTAACACCTGCACCCGAATCCAGGTCTGGGCGGCATGCTAGACAATCACAGCAAAATACAGTAGTAGATTGCATGACACTTCTGTTGAACTGTGCCAGAAGCAGGTTTATGTGCATTTGGTGCACTTATTAGTGTAGATCTAACTACAGAATTCACCTTTTTGCAAAATGTGTGTGTACTGTACTTAAATCAAGTTATTCTACACAAACATTACATTGTGTAAACTAATGAGTGAAGCAACGAACATAAAAATAGCCAAAGATGAACATACTAGTCCTCCCCCTGTACCACAGAGTCAGCAAACCTCACATCTGGCGTCGACGGACACACTGACCCCAACACCCGGCTTCTTTCTACAGCTCACCAGGTAAAAATAAAAAGCTAGATAGATTTTTCTTTCCCTAAATTTTTGCATGCAAATTTATTTTCCTTTTCATGTGCAAAGTAACACTTTTGAAACTGGCTACATTGAAGGTTAAAAATTAGCTTCTAGTATTATACCAGAATCAAGGATGACCAAATATGGTGCTAATTTTAACAAAGGAAAAGATTACTTCTGCATTGAAATCATCCAATTAGGTTTGCATCTTTCCTAGGAAATTTGCTTAAATCAATCATAGCAAAAACCATTTGTTTACATTTTGACAACACATTTGCTAAAGGATTCATAACATAGCTTTACTAAGGACCGCTCA
>WNGS01164089.1:46541-63065 GCA_020271785.1 Procambarus virginalis
ACTTACCTAGTTGTGCTTGCGGGGGTTGAGCTCGGCTCTTTGGTTCCCGCTCTCAACGTCAATCAACAGGTGTACAGAGTTCCTGAGCCTATTGGGCTCTATCATATCTACACTTGAAACTGTGTATGGAGTCAGCCTCCACCACATCTGCCTAATGCATTCCATTTGTCTACCACTCTGACACTGAAAAAAATCTCTTCTTACGTCTCTGTGGCTCATTGGGGCACTAGGTTTTTACCTGGACTTGTTTGTGTAATTACTTAAGTGTAATTACCTAAGTGTAGTTACAGGATGAGAGCTACGCTCGTGGTGTCCCGTCTTCCCAGCACTCTTTGTCATATAATGCTTTGAAACTACTGACGGTCTTGGCCTCCACCACCTTCTCCCCTAACTTGTTCCAACCGTCTACCACTCTGTTTGCGAAAGTGAATTTTCTTATATTTCTTCGGCATCTGTGTTTAGCTAGTTTATATCTATGACCTCTTGTTCTTAAAGTTCCAGGTCTCAGGAAATCTTCCTTATTGATTTTATCAATTCCTGTTACTATTTTGTATGTAGTGATCATATCACCTCTTTTTCTTCTGTCTTCTAGTTTTGGCATATTTAATGCCTCTAACCTCTCCTCGTAGCTCTTGCCCTTCAGTTCTGGGAGCCACTTAGTAGCATGTCTTTGCACCTTTTCCAGTTTGTTGATGTGCTTCTTAAGATATGGGCACCACACAACCGCTGTATATTCTAGCTTTGGCCTAACAAAAGTCTTGAACAATTTCTTTAGTATATCGCCATCCATGTATTTAAAAGCAATTCTGAAGTTAGAAAGCGTGGCATAGGCTCCTCGCACAATATTCTTTATGTGGTCCTCAGGTGATAGTTTTCTATCTAGAACCACCCCTAGATCTCTTTCTTTATCAGAATTCTTTAAAGATTTCTCACATAATATATAGGTTGTGTGGGGTCTATGTTCTCCTATTCCACATTCCATAACATGACATTTATTAACATTAAATTCCATTTGCCAAGTGGTACTCCATATACTTATTTTGTTCAGGTCATCTTGAAGGGCATGACAATCATCTAAGTTTCTTATCCTTCCTATTATCTTAGCATCATCAGCAAACATGTTCATATAATTCTGTATACCAACTGGTAGATCATTTATGTAGACAATAAACATCACTGGTGCAAGAACTGAACCCTGTGGTACTCCACTTGTGACATTTCTCCAGTCCGATACATTGCCTCTGTACCCATCTACATGTGTGTTCACCATAAAGAACCACTAAGTTGGTATGGTGAGCCCAAAAAACAAGAGTCAGCTGCCACACCCAGCTAACCCTCCCTCACTCCTCAACATCTTACTCGCCAACATTCCTCCTCCCACCATACTGTTATTGTTTCTATTACACTATTTACACATGTATAAATATTTACTTGTTTCATTCACCATAACTATACAACTAAGGTGGTATTGTGTCCAAATAGCACAGTGGCCGCCATACGCTGCATGACAAGTCATACAGCAGACGATGCTCTACGTAGTATGATGTAGTACAACGTAGGTATTACGATGCCACCTACCTCACCAAAATGGCTCCTCCCAACTTACTCCCTGTTGCTGTTATTACACTATATACACACATTATATATATAAGTATCTACATTTGTGTTCACTATAGCGAACCACTAAGCTAGTATGGCGAGTCCAAACAAGAGTGGGTGCCACACAGTGACGCTACCTCGATTTCCTCCCTCCTCATCAAAATTCCTCCTTCCACAGTACTACAAACAGCACTAATTATCACCACAATCCTGCTATTATCAAAGTCCTTATCACTAAATCCTGTATAAGAATACTTTACCACAAGTTTATTTTGTAACGGAACATGAAGTCATTTGAAGATTTCTAGATGACGAAATAATGCTGTGATGTTGTGGCTAGCGCTGTGAACATCTTGATCAGCATTGATTCACTGATATTTGAACATTGTACACAGTCATTATCACACTCAGGCTCTTCTGTAGTACTATCATGGCTAAATAGTACGAGTTACATACATATTTTGACATTATTAGGCAATGCTGTGGTCACAAACTGAATAGCAGTGCTGTGAGCTCATGCTGCGTGCACCAGCCTTGGTTGCTCACTCAGTACTGAGGCTCTCACACCCGGGAATGTTGCCCACTATTTAAAAAAATGGCGTCTGTTTACAAGAGCCCTGAGGAAGCTGATGTGAACCCCATGTAGCAGTGGGAGTTTTGAGTCATACGCTATACCTATAAGATCCCTGAGGTGCGTTACACACCACCCGTCACGAGCATCAAGATACGTTGCGCAGTGGTTAATGTTCCTGGCCCTAGTCGGGCGTGTGTCGCTTTGGTTCGGAGGTTGTGGCCAGTTTTCTCGACTTCGAGTCGAGGTGCGAGTGGCGGTTGCCTCCCAGGTAAGTCCCTCTTTTACTTTTTCTGTGGTTAGGTAGCTCTGGGGAGCTGGAGGGGGGGGGGGTGCTCTCCACAGAAACCAGCATTGATTGTAATGAAACGCCATTTTCTGGGCGAGTCCCGGAGGCTGCCCGGCAACTCTTCCTTCCTCCGGTCGGCGGTATTCGTGTTTTTATGTTAATCCTCTGAACTGGGGTTGGATGGCCATTGCAGGGGGTCTGGGGCTCCCCCCAGCTGTGCAGACAGCGGCACGGCAGCAGTTGTGATGTCATGCTTGTTTGCTTGTTTTCGGATAGGGAGTTCTGCTTGATAGTTCGCCTTTCAGTAGCAATTTTGAACCAGGTGGAGTTTGTTTTGGGACACCTACCTTTCTGGGTGCCTAACCCGGTCGATGGCAGACATGGAATGCTTCCATCCACATGGAGGTTTTTATAGGCCATTGCTCCTCGTGCCACTGAGGGGGGGCCAGGTTCTGGCTTGTGGTCCTCAGTAGGCAAGAACTCCAATTGAATTGACTGATGCCATGGTCTAATAATACACATCAGCCCGGTAAGCTCTAAGGAGCCTCCGCGGCTCGCCCAGAAAATTTCATTACATAACATTCAACGCTGGTTTTTTTCTTCGGTTAAAGTGATCTGTTATCCTCTGCTCTTTGCACCTCTTGGAGGTGACCAGGTTTTGGCCTCTGATCTCTGATTGGGTTTTAGGACTTGCAAGGGTCAGTTGGGATTTGGACTGGATGTAACTCTCCAGGATATAGCAACAGACACACATTGAAGGACCGAACAGAAAGGACATTTTATTCCATTTCATGATGGTTTTATCATTACCTAGGTTCAGAACGTAATATTTGTAAGCATTAAACTACATCTACCAATCCATTGTCTATTTTAAGTGTTTATCTACATCATCTTGTAGCTGTTTTAATTTTTTAATTTAATTTGCACTTTATTTTTGTTTTAAATTTACAAATATTGCTGTTAAGTCTTGCATCATGAGTCATGTATATGTGTATATATGTGGTAGACAACAAATGCCCAAAGAAGAGATCTCCAGGGCACTCCTTACAACAATTTTCCACCCATATTCAATGCCATTTATGTTAACACTGTTTCATTTGAAATATCCATGCTGTATTTCATCATTATCAAAGGCTTGGATAAAATAAAGGTATAGAAAGCTGCTTAAAAAAATACTGTTTACATTTCTGGAAAAGACAAGTGTGTTAAAATATGAGCGGTCCTTAGTAAAGCTATGTTATGAATCCTTTAGCAAATGTGTTGTCAAAATGTAAACAAATGGTTTTTGCGATGATTTAAGCAAATTTCTTAGGAAAGATGCAAACCTAATTGGATGATTTCAATGCAGAAGTAATCTTTTCCTTTGTTAAAATTAGCACCATATTTGGTCATCCTTGATTTTGGTACAATACTAGAAGGTAATATTTTTAACCCTCAATGTAGCCAGTTTCAAAAGTGTTACTTTGCACATGAAAAGGAAAATAAATTTGCATGCAAAAATTTAGGGAAAGAAAAATCTATCTAGCTTTTTATTTTTACCTGGTGAGCTGTAGAAAGAAGCCGGGTGTTGGGGTCAGTGTGTCCGTCGACGCCAGATGTGAGGTTTGCTGACTCTGTGGTACAGGGGAGAGGACTAGTATGTTCATCTTTGGCTATTTTTATGTTTGTTGCTTCTCTCATTAGTTTACACAATGTAATGTTTGTGTTGAATAACTTGATTTAAGTACAGTACACACACATTTTGCAAAAAGGTGAATTCTGTAGTTAGATCTACACTAGTAAGTACACCAAATGCACATAAACCTGCTTCTGGCACAGTTCAACAGAAGTGTCATGCAATCTACTACTGTATTTTGCTGTGATTGTCTAGCATGCCGCCCAGACCTGGATTCGGGTGCAGGTGTTAAAGACCTTGCAATTACAAAATGTGCATAATTTTTTGGCAGGGCTCCTTTGTTGGCTCCTATAATACTTGCTACCTGAAAAGCTCCACCAAATTCAATGTGCACCAGGGGCCAGATTCACGAAGCAATTACGCAAGTACTTACGAATGTGTACATCTTTCCTCAATCTTTGACGGCTTTGGTTACATTTATTATACAATTTACAAGCATGAAAACTTCCCAATCAACTGTGTTTTTGTTATAAACAGCCTCCTGGTGCTTCGGTGCTCATTAACTGTTTAATAATTGTAAACAAAGCCTCCAAAGATTGAGAAAAGATGTACAGGTTCGTAAGTGCTTGCGTAACTGCTTCGTGAATCTGGCCCCAGGCCCTGTGTGTGTCTTTAACCCCTATGCTGCTATGAGTCACATTCCTTCAGCACTGTCAGGTGCAAAGAAAGAAAAAAGATGTTTTTTTTTTTAAAGTCTTACAAAAGTGTTTATTTGTGTTCCCTGAGCTTTAGGGAAAAAATTAATTGTAATTACCAATGATATAAATGGCCAAGAAGTTGGCCGATGACGTCACACACCTTGCTCGCTCTCAAGCATGGTGCATCCTGAAGGCTTTGCGTGCGGCATTTAAGCCGCCCGAGTTGCAGCAAATTTATTTTTGCGGCATTATTTACAGTATCTATGGCATATTTTACAACCATTTTTTTCAATGGGATTGTTTAATATAATGTCGCTTGATGTTATATTATAATAAAACTCATAAATTCATTACACTCTCACATATTAGTGTCACAAGTATGTGGACCACAATGTTGTATTTTTTTCAGAAAATATAAAATGTATTATGATTTTTTTACAATATATGTACTCACTCAATATGTAAATGTTTTGCACCATTATTGGACATTTAGTAGTCCTAGAAACTGTGATACTTTTCGAAACAGTCGACATAGCACAAAGGGACGGTACATGCTGGGCACCATGTTAGAACCAACTTACATTTCCGTGGCCTGTTTGTGTGGTCTTATACACAATGCACTCAAGCTGGTCTGCTTTACGCATTCCAGTGGTGGTAATTTTTTCTGAGGGGAGTCCCTACGGCTCCCTGGAGCTTATCAAGCTAATGTATGTTATATTAGACCGGGACATTAGTTATGGAGTTCAGACCTATCAAGGACCATGAGCCAGAACCTGGCCCTTTCAGAGAGGTTGCAGGGAGTAATGGCCTTGGAAAACCCCCCTGTGGTTAGGGGGTTTTCCTTTTCTGCCATCGACCCGGTTAGGCACCCAGAAAGGTAGGCATAACAACAAACCCCACACTCCCTAGGAAACAAGCAAATGTAACACACTACTGCGCGCCGTTCTCTGTGCAGCCCTCTCCTTCCCGAGAGGGGGAGGGGGGCCCCCGGACCTCACTGCGCGGCTGCATAGCACTAGTTCGTAAGCTAATGTCAACTGGGACCTCAATTTCCTAGGCGGTGTTTGCCTTCGTGGTGCTCACTGCCGTGTTTTGTGTTGTGCGGTGGCCAGGTGTTCCTCATCAGTACCGGGGCTGCATGCGCTTAGGGACTTCCTTCCCTAAGCGCCCTGTGAGTACTGCCCCTGCGTGACAGGGTTATCTTCCCTGGGGCATTCGGGAACCATTCCCGTAAAGGTTCTTGCTGCTCTGTATTTACCTCGCCTTTGGGGCCAGCTGGGGCTTTGGGCCCTTGTTTGGTCTTGAGTAGAGTCTGGTTTGTGCTGGTTAGGGCGTCAAGGTGTTGCACGACTGGTTCCTGTTGCCTCTGGGGACAGTGTACTTTTGCTGGGTTTTCTTTTGTTTTTATTTTCATTTGCCTGGTGGAGGTGTGCCTAGTGTGGCTATAGTTCCACTGGTAGTGTTTGGTGGCCTTCTGCTAGGCCCCTGAGATTGTACACATTGCAGGGGTTTTCAGTGTTGGCATCTACCCCTTGTTAGCTTTGGGTGTTAACCGGTTAGCAACACCTTGCTCGGGCTTCCCGTAGCAGTCAGCCTATGGGAAGCCCGTAGGCCAGCCTATGGGAAAACCCTGTCGGGGCTCGGTGGACCAGTGGATGTGTCTTCTGGGTTCCAGCCTGTCTTGTAATTACCTAAGTATAGTTACAGGATGAGAGCTACGCTCGTGGTGTCCCGTCTACCCAGCACTCTGTCATATAACGCTTTGAAACTACTGAGAGTTTTGGCCTCCACCACCTTCTTACCTAACTTGTTCCAACCATCTACCACTCTGTTTGCAAAAGTGAATTTTCTTATATTCCTCCGGCAGCTTTGTTTCGTTAGTGTAACACTTTCGCGCTTTCCGGTAGTCGAGCGTAAACATTGCCCTTGTGCGCCTGGCGATCGTGCGGTGACACTGAAAAGTGTATATACTCTTTTCAGCATTGTGACCTTAATTTTTGATGTACGTGATTCAATTTGGTTCATTCGCAATAGAATGTTTTAGAAGAACATATGTATAAAATGTCAGCAAAGCATGTGTGAGACCGGCACCAAATAAAAAACTACGTCGATCGGTAGCCATATGTGCCAAACAGCGATGAAATGTTTCTACTCTTTTCAGGTTTATCAACTCCACACCTGTCCTACATCGTTCATTTTGGTATCACCATGATTGCAATAAAATTCCCTACACGGACATATGCATATACATTCCCAATTATGGTCGTGCCCCACCCGCAGCAATGCCCAAAGTCGTCCTAGCGTAACCTGTTAGAGTACACCCATAGCCACACCCGGTACATCTGAAAAATCCATACTGAGATTTCCTATTTACTAACAGAAGTTTTTGTGCTACATCGTTCATTTTGGTATCAAATTATTTGCAATAAGATACGCAGCAATGTATATAATGTGTTGAAAACACGGGAATGGGTATAAATGCCGGAAACTACAAAAGTTGTGCGCATGAGGGAGAGCGGTGCGGTCACTTGTGGTGTCAACAGCAGAGTAGGTTGACCACGTGAGCGCCTATGCCGAGGTGCCTGTGGGCCTATTGGGGAGAACGGGAATATAATGGCGCGCATTTTGAAAGTATCCCGAAGTCGATCGGATAAAAATTGAATTTTATACAAATATTTTATTGTTGGATGCAAATGTCACTAGATAGGACTCGAGAGAAAAATTCCTTCCTATCAATTTTATCGATTCCTGTTATTATTTGTGCATGTGATCATATTGCACTCTTTTTCTTCTATCTTCTAGTTTTTTGCAATACTTAACCCTTCAATTGCGCATCGCATCATATGATGCGTTGCCCGACTTGCAGTAAATTGCGCCTCGCATCATATGATGCGCGGGCATACCGAGCACGATTTGAAAGGCCCGCGGGGTAGATGGGGTCCCCATACGCTGCCCAGGGGCTATAGTAAACAGCCGCCATTTTGAAAAAAATCCAGCTCACGCTACCATCGCGTGGGAGGCCTCAGTTACCCAGCAGCCACCATGTCGAGCGCACGGCCGAACGCTTCCCGGGCACGCCCCAGGCAATCACTCACCCAAGAGCAAATAACCAGTGAATTATTTTCCGATGGTGAGGAAAGTGACTTTGATGACTCTGATATTGATAAAGACTACACGCAATTGACCGATGATGATAGCACGGACAGTGAATATGAGATACAGCGGCCTCCCATGGCGAGGCCTATATGCTCACCCTTGCCGCCTCGGCCAGCATCCACCCCAATTTTCCCTCGGCCACACAGTTCCAGTGATTATTTAGAGTCTGAGGATATGTTTGGTGACGAGTCAGAGGAAGGTGACTCTTTTTCTGGTTTTAGTGAAGTGGAATCAGAACATAATGTTACCGAGCCTGGTGCCAGTACCAGTGGTGTTTCTGGGCGAGAATTTGTCGCGTCAGCAGCGTCTCGCCCAGCCAAGCGCCACCGCATTGAACAACATGTGGCACCAAGAGCCTCATGTTCACGTGCCTCTACCTCACGTGCACGTGCCTCTACCTCACGTGCACGTGCCTCTACCTCACGTGCACGTGCCTCTACCTACGTGCACGTGCCTCTACCTTACGTGCACGTGCCTCTACCTCACGTGCAGGTAGCGGCCGTACTGTACGTAGACGGGCTTTAGCTCCTGGTCCTCGCCGTAGTGCCTCTGCTGCGTCCCTTTTGCGTCTCGCAGGACACCAGGTGTACTAGTGTGGAGTGATGGTGATGGTTTTATTCCCCAAATTCCTGCATTTGACGATAAAGACGTTGGGATTACAGATCTTTTCCCTGATAATGGTGATGATATGAGTGAATGTGATTATTTTACCGCATTCTATGATGAGCCACTCATGGAATATATTGTACACCAAA
The DNA here is from genome assembly GCA_020271785.1 of Procambarus virginalis. NCBI lineage: Eukaryota > Metazoa > Arthropoda > Malacostraca > Decapoda > Cambaridae > Procambarus > Procambarus virginalis. The sequence goes on from WNGS01164089.1 coordinate 55,225, forward strand.
CGAACCTTCATGCGGCTCATCTCATTAGAAAAGAGATAACAGAATTTTCACGCTTGCAACGTTGGAAAAACACCAATATAGGTGAAATGTATGTGTTTCTTGCAATATGTATGTTGATGAAACACTGTGTCAAACACGCTCTCACAGATTACTGGAGCAAAGATCTGACTATTCCAACACCTTTCTTCGGGAAATATATGTCCAGAGACAGATTTCAGATACTCCTCAGGTGTGTGCATTTTGCAACTAATGAGGACCGGACTGAGGAGGATAGACTTTGGCGAGTGAGGCACTATATGAATGAGGTGATTGGAAAATTCAGAGATTATTACGTACCAGCACAGAAGCTGGTGATTGACGAATCCCTTATACTATTCAAAGGACGTGTTTCATTCAAACAGTATATTCCCTCAAAACGAAACAGATTTGGCTTGAAATTCTTTGTACTGTGTGACTGTGAAACAGGATACGTGTTACACATGATTCTGTATTCAGCTAGCGATGTAGACATTCCCGGTAACGACGAACATGGATTCTCTGGTAGTGTGGTGAAGTCACTGATGGCACCATGGATGAAAAAGGGCCACATCCTATACACAGATAATTACTATACAAGTCCATTGCTAGCTAAGTTCTTGATTGAAAATAGAACCGGGTTGGTTGGCACAGTAAAGCCACGAAGAAGGAAAATGCCAGTGTTTGTCGGTGGACTTGCAGTTGGTGAGTGCCTGGTACGGAAATGTGATGAAATTCTCTCAGTACGGTGGAAAGACAAGAGAGAAGTGAACTTGCTGACAACCGTTCATGATGGTACAATGTTGAACAGTGGCAAGGTGCACCGTGTAACGAGAGAACCAGTATATAAGCCAGATTGTGTTCTTGACTACAATATCAACATGCGTTTAATTGATAAGGCTGACATGATGATTGGCCTTATTGAGTGTGTGCGGAAAACATTGAGGTGGACGAAAAAAGTGTTTTTCCATCTTGTTGACATGAGCCTGTTGAACTGCTATAATTTGTACCTGGTGAAAACTGGACGTAAACCTATTTTCCGTACATTTGCTTTTACACTTGCAACACAGTTATTAGCAAAGTTTGGTCAAGAAGTCCCTGGCATACGAAGACCAATCATGAACCCAATGTTGCAGCATGATGCAACACCCAGGCTCGCTCACATAGATGCCTTTCAGCAACACAGACTAAAGAATTTGCCAACAGGTGGAAAGTGTGCAATCCCGCCAAACACACACCGAAACTACGACGTTGGTACAACGTTCGAACAAGTTTTAACACCTAACCAGTTATAACAACCAATATAGCAAGTTGTAACAACGTTCTAATACGTTATAAACACGTTAAGCCAAGATGTAACAACTTTATTACAAGTTGTAACAAGCGGAAAATAGAGACAGTTTCGGTTTGTGTTTCCAGGGATAGGCCAACGTTCATGCGTAGTATGTAAAACAACAAAGCGAAGAGAGCAAAAACGTAAAATGGTGCAAACATGGTGTGAAGGGTGTGGAGTTGCATTGTGTGCTGTCGACTGCTTCAACGACTACCACACACTCCAAGACTTCTAAATGTGCAATAATAGCGCAAAAACCTGTACATAGTGTGTGCTAGTGTGTACATATAAAATAATGAACATTGTGATTACAGTACAACCTCGATTCAACGTACCCCGATTCAACGAATCTCCGGCTAGTTCGCACACTTTTCAGGCCGGATTTACTCACCCGGTTCGACGAACAATGGTTCGCCGAAGCGGGGGATGTTCGGATTTGCTTACGGCGTCGAGACAGAGTTCACAGACTGGTGGAAAAGTTTCACATTCTATCACAGATTACAATTATTATTTCCTTCATATGACAAGTTCGATCACACAAGTGGACCACACAAGTGGACCGCACATGTGGTCCACAAGTGGTCCACAAGCTTACGATGTTGGGACAGAGTTCACAGTGGTAGAAAACTTTACCATCCCATCACAGATTACAATTAATAATTCCTTCATATGACAAGTTAGATCACACAAGTGGACCACACAAGTGGACCACACAAGTGGACCACACAAGTGGACCACACAAGTGGACCACACAAGTGGACCACAAGTGGTCCACAAGCTTACGATGTTGGGACAGACTTCACAGAGTGGTGGAAAACTGTCTCATTCTATTACAGATTACAATTAATAATTCCTTCATAAGACAAGTTGGATCACACAAGTGGACCACACAACAAGTGAATCATATGAACAAAACACCAGCCAGAATGGTCCACAAGAAGTGACGCATATTAACCAAACACCAGCCAGAGTGGTCCACAGAAGTGAACGACTGAGTTTCAATGATTTTCATTCACCGATTTGTGGCACACGTATCTTTGTAAATTAATTTAAAGGCTGAAACGTGAATAGCTAGCTAATATGTTGAAATCTTCTTATACATTTTCTGTGATGAAACAAGACGAGTGAGGGTGGACAGATAAGGGAATACTGTACAGTAAACTTCACTTTACAGTGAGGTTTCACTCACTTTCGTCTGTGTTGTCATAGTTCAGTGACCCATGGCTTTGAACACAGACGTTTGTAACTCTGCGTCTATGTATGTACTTTTCCTGAATAAAATATTATTATTATTATTATTATTTGTATTATTATTATTATTATNTGGACCACACAAGTGGACCACACAAGTGGACCACAAGTGGTCCACAAGCTTACGATGTTGGGACAGAGTTCACAGAGTGGTGGAAAACTGTCTCATTCTATCACAGATTACAATTAATAATTCCTTCATAAGACAAGTTGGATCACACAAGTGGACCACACAACAAGTGAATCATATGAACCAAACACCAGCCAGAATGGTCCACAAGAAGTGACGCATATTAACCAAACACCAGCCAGAGTGGTCCACAGAAGTGAACGACTGAGTTTCAATGATTTTCGTTCACCGATTTGTGGCACACGTATCTTTGTAAATTAATTTAAAGGCTGAAGCGTGAATAGCTAGCTAATATGTTGAAATCTTCTTATACATTTTCTGTGATGAAACAAGACGAGTGAGGGTAGACAGATAAGGGAATACTGTACAGTAAACTTCACTTTACAGTGAGGTTTCACTCACTTTCGTCTGTGTTGTCATAGTTCAGTGACCCATGACTTTGAACGTTTCACATTAATAAATCATTTCTAAAACTGGTGTTTTAATAACTCTCTATTATCCTAATTAAACTAAACTAAATAAGACCAAAATATGCTGTAATAAGGTAGATATCTCCTATTTGAGAAATTGTTCACGTTATTTGCAGCACAACTCCAGCACGAGTGGACGTGTCTAATCCCTGTCCATACACCATGCTTGTTGTGTTGTGTTCGATTTCGTCGCCACAGTTCAGCGATCTACGGCTTCGAAATAATAAAATTATTAATTAGTTCCAAAGTATTTTTTATAGCTCTTATTACCATAATAATGTTGCTAAACTAAATATGTAACCCAAAAATATATAATTTGATGTAAATTGAATATTTGAGAGAAACATATGCTACTGGAAATCGAACACAACACCAGGCGGTGTTTTGTTCGATTTCGTCGCCACAGTTCAGTGACCTATGGCTTCGAAATAATGAAATAAATAAATCAGTTTCAAAATAAGTATTTTTTATAGCTCTTATTATCGTAATAATGTTGCTAAACTAAATACATAACACAAAAATATATAATTTGATGTAAATTGAATATTTAAGAGAAATTTATGTTACTGGATACTTAAACACCAGCCAACTGAAGGGTGTGCGTATAGACTTAGTCTGCGTTCGTACAGTATGCACCCAGTGCCCTTAGCTTTGTCTGCGATTGACGTACAGTATTTATCCGCCGGTGGAAGAATAATTGTGGAATTGACCATTTTTTTACTACAGCTCTTTGGTTATAAAACAAAATGTCTCAGGGGCTTACTAATATTGCCTTATTAATGCCAAAAACGAAGCAATATTTTGCAACAACTAGTAGCAGAAAATCAACCAGCACGAGAACAGCCGTACCCAGCACGAGAACAGCCGTACCCAGCACGAGAACAGCCGTACCCAGCACGAGAACAGCCGTACCCAGCACGAGAACAGCCGTACCCAGCACGAGAACAGCCGTACCCAGCACGAGAACAGCCGTACCCAGCACGAGAACAGCCGTACCAAGCACGAGAATAGCCGTACCCAGCAAGAGAACAGCCGTACCCAGCACGAGAACAGCCATACCCAGCACGAGCACAGTTGTACCCAGCACTGGTACAACAGCCGTACCCAGCACAAGCACAGTTGTACCCAGCACTGGTACAACAGCAGCCAGCACCAGCTCAGAAGCGGCTGAACTCACAGCAGCAGCGAGCACCAGCAAAGCTGATGCAAACATCTAAAAACATCGTGTGCAACATGAACAGTTAGAACAAGTGTTAAATTTAAGTGTGTACTCAGTGTTAAAATTAAAGTTGCAGTAATTTTTGTGTACAATAGTTTTCATAAACTGTATTGTAGTACTTAACATACAGCAGAACTACTTTTAATCAACACAGTGCTAACGGCATAATGCACTGCAGTACGTATTTACTGTAGAGCATTCACAACTTCACAAAACTTCAAGATGGATATAACTTCAACAATAAGGTAAATTTATGAATTACAGTATTTCTTAGTAGAGACGTAATATATAGGTAGAGTATGTAATATGATAATGCATTTTTATTGTGTACAAGAAAAAAAAAAAGACTGACACAAACGCCTCCTGAAGGTCACCTCTTGCAACGAATCCAACGCTCCAACGAACTGGGGTTGGTCCCATATAGTATGTTGAATCGAGGTTGTACTGTATACCACAATTCACTGTATGGAATAATATTACTGCAAAAAAACTAAGAAAAAATCAATCAGAGACATTGAAATAATTAGGTAATAATATATTTGTGGCAACTGCCGTCTGACAGCTCGGGCGGAGTAGACCTCGTCTGGCGAAAGCTCTGCCAACGCCCCTTTTTTGCCACACTTTCCTACCCTATTGCGGCTAAAATATGCCACCTACGATTTTTTTGTTATTTTTTCCGTGATCAGGGAACAAAAATAAACACTTCTATAAGACGAAAGAAATTTTTGGATTTTTTTTTTGTTGCGCCTGTGGGTGTGAATTCCATTTGGGCCCCTAGCGGTTTGAGGGTTAAAAAGAAATGGGAAACTTGGAAACATGTCCGATATAAGAGCAGAGAAATTGATGTAACGATGACCAGATTAAGGCTGGGTCATACCAAACTAGCAGCACACAGCTCTAAGTACAGAACAGACATCAATGAACTCTGTACTCACTGTCAGATGCCTGAAACAGTTGAACACTATCTATTGCACTGCTTCCGACATCATAATGCCAGAGTAAATTTCAAACAAGTCTTTATCGCGCTTAAAATACCCTTTACCATCGAGTATATATTAGGAGGTGGTGACCACTCGTTACAAGAAAAATACCAAATAGTCAAAGCACTGGCTAAATATCTGCAGTCGACCAACAAATTGGGTCACATCTGACCCGCGCCACATTTATACCTGGCGCCACCAACAGCTAAACACAGAAAACTACTGCCTCGTCGCAGCACCATGGATCAGCTAATGCCATAAACACAACATACCGCCCTACAGTGCAGCAAGTCTCCCTACAACACACACTTCTGTTTTAATCACCGTTCCTCTATCTACAGCACAACGTAACAAGCACCTTGGTAGCTCCGATCATCCTCAACATAAATGCATCCACCAACATCAGTACTGGTGCAGTCATCGGGAAGACAAACTCTTCATGCAAGCTGCACCTACTATCAAGAAGAAGAAGAGAGTTCCCATGGAGACGTTGTGCTTTTGCGGGTGTTTTTCTTTTGTTTTTGTTTTGATTTGCCTGGTGGGGTCTGCCTGGTGTAGCTGTAGGACCACTTGTATGATTTTGGTGGCCCTCCACTAGGTCACCGTGCTTGCACTCGTCGCAGGGGTTCAGCTTTTAGTTTTTTTTTTAGTTTTTTTTTGAGATATATACAAGAGTTGTTACATTCTTGTACAGCCACTAGTACACGTTGCGTTTCGGGCAGGTCCCTGGACAACAATCCCCGCCGTGAAGAATCGTTGTTACAACCAAGTAAACATTTTACTGTTGTGTTAAACAGAGGCTACAGTTAAGGATTTGCGCCCAGTAAATCCTCCCCGGCCAGGATACGAACCCATGACAAAGCGCTCGTGGAACGCCAGGCAAGTGTTTTAACACTACACCACGGAGACTGTCAGTTTGTTTGCTTGGTAGCTCTGGGATAACTGGTTAGCAGTACCATGCCTGGGTTTCCCTTAGCAGTCAGCCTAAGAGCCCTGGGAATCCCCATTGGGGTTCATTGGTCCGATGGCGTCCCACCTTGCTTTGTGCAAAGTTGAAGGTTGCTCTGTTCCCTTGTGTCAGGGTGACACTCACCGTCTTTGCCTCCGCTATGCTGCCTGTTAGGTTAATGACACCTTTGACCTGGAGTCCTGCAAGTGGTGTTCCTTGCTTGTACTCCAATTCACTCAGTCCACTGAGATTGATATTCGGGTGCAGGCAGCTTCAGCGTTGCATGCGGGGTTTAGGTTGCTGCAACACATGAGGTTGATTGCCTTTCCGGATGCCCCGCAGCTGCCCTGCTTTGGGTATACGGACCCGGACTTGGGTGTGTTAGTCACCTCGAATTTGGTTTCGCGTGCGCCCCCTAGTCCTTCCCCTGCTGTGGTTCATCCTCTTGCTCCCGGCTTTCAAATATCTGAGGGTTTCGGAGTCGGGGCAGGGTTTGCCTGGTGGTGAGACTCAGGCAGCTTCGGGGATTGCCCCTTCTGGATCAATGGTGGAGGCATTCAAGCCTGTTTCTCCTGCCGGAGGGAAGAGGAGAGGGGGGTTCCAGCCCACCGAGCTGGCAGCCGGACTGTCAGTTTGTTGGCTGAAGCTAAACGGGGTGGATGTCTGCTCTGGTTTCGGTTTGCCTGATTGGCTTCACCCTGCTCGGTGTCCAAACCCAGTGTGTTTTCCACGGCTCCGCCTCTTTCAGCAGATTCGGCCGCTGAGGTACCTTGCTGGTTCACTCTACTCTTCCGCACTTCATGTCTGGAGTTTCTGATGCTGGTGTATCTTGCTCTCCTCTGGCACGGAGGCTTTTGCTCTTTTGATCCGGGTGGACGTTTTGTTCATTTGCAGCCGTCTCCTTCTTTTCTGGCGGAGAACGAGACAGTGGGCTTCTGGAGGGGTCCATGGGTTATTGATGCTTGGTTGGTGAAGCTGGGGGTGCATCATGTTTTGTGTCCGGTTGCGACTTTACGCCGTTATCTGCGCGCCTCGGCTTCTGTGTCCGGGGATGCGATTTGGGTTGACCTGGTTTCCTATTTTCCCTGTTTCAGGGCTCAGGTCTCTCAGGTCGTCTGAAGGGTTATCGAGTCTAGCTAACCTGCGATCTACCATAGTGCCCATGATGTTCGTAAGTTCGTGGCTTTGGCTGCTGTGTTTGGCAATATGTTTTGGGCGGACATTCGGGCATGGAGGTTTTGGGGATCAGACAGGCTCCTAGCTGCCCGAAATCACAAGGCGATCTTGTGTTGCTTTGGGTTAGCGGTTGCAGCCAGTTGTCTTGTCTTCGTTATGAGTTGTGCAGAGCAGCCGCCTCCTGGGTAAATCTTATGTTTACCCTTTGTTAGCCCTGTCGTTAGCTCCAGGGAGCCGACAGGGCTCTTCCACAGAAAACCAGCGTTGAATGTAATAAAATACCATTTTCTGGGTGAAGTCCCGGAGCTCCCTGGCACC
>WNGS01164089.1:64065-75454 GCA_020271785.1 Procambarus virginalis
GTGGTTCGGCCGGGGGTGCATCATGTGTTGTGTCCAGTTGCGGCACTTCGCCGTTGCTTGCGCGCTTCGGCCGGTATGGCTGGGATGCGCTTGGGTTGATCCAGTTTCCCTCGTACCCTGTTCCAGGGTTCGGGTCTCCCAGGTAGTCTGCAGGGTTATTAAATCTAGCCAGCCTACGGTCTATCCTCGTGCCCTTTCCGTTAGGAAGTTTGCGGCTTTGGCTTCTGTGTTGGTAATATGTCTTGGGCACATATTCGGGCGCGTGGTTTTTGGAATCGAACAGGGTCCTGGCCGCCCGTTATTTGGTGAACGTCCGTGCTCCTCGGCGTTCTTGTGTTGCTTTGGGTCGCAGGTTGCAGCCAGTTGTCTCGACTTCGCGTTGAGGAGTTTGTGGCCGCCGCCTCCCGGGTACGTCCCCCTTTTTCCTTCTCTTTGGGTAATTAGCTCCAGGGAGCCATAGGGGCTCCCCACAGAAAACCAGCGTTGAATGTAATGAAACGCCATTTTCTGGGTGAGCCCCGGAGGCTCCCTGGCTACCTCCCTCCCGTCCGGTCGGCGGATTTTTCGCGTTGGTTGAAGCCCTAGTTCCGAACTGACGGCAGCCGGGCCGGTGAGGTCCGGGGCCCCCCCCCCTCCCCTCCCGGGGAGGGGAGGGCTGCTGGCGGACACACCGGCGCGGCAGTAAAGTGATTGTTTGATGTTTTTCCTTGTGATTGTAGGGAGTTTTTCTACCTCTCTGTTTCGTGTTTGTTGTAGTTTTTCTACCAATGTGGGTTTGTTTGTTACGCCTACCTTTCTGGGTGCCTAACTCAGGTCGATGGCAGATAAGGAAAAACCCCCAACCATATGGGTTTTTCCAGGGCCATTGCTCCCTGAAACCTCTCTGAAGGGGCCAGTGTCTGGCGCTGGTCCCTGGTAGTAGGTCTGAACTCCATAGCTAGTGTCCCCGGTCTAACATAACATACATTAGCCCGAGTAAGCTCCAGGGAGCCTCCGGGGCTCACCCAGAAAATGGGCGTTTCATTACATTCAACGCTGGTTTTTTTCTTTGTAAAATGATAATTCCTTCCCTGAACATGTCTATGTAAAAATAAATACCAAGATCCACTTACTTTGGCTGGGGACGTGGACAAGGTGCGCTCTGACGTCATTAGGGTCTGGTCGCCCGTGCATGAGTCGCCCAGACACGTTCGTGCGGGCCATTCAAGCACCGGGTGTTGCCACAAATATATTTTCAATTATTTGATTTATGTATTTCCAATGCGGTTTTATGTTTTTTTTATCATATATGATGAACATTTGTGTTCTTTGCAATATGTATACAGTAGAACGTTCATAATGTTCCCTGGAACTGTGATACATGTGTCAGTAATGTATCCACAATAAATGTTTTTTGTCGCAATATTACTTGTTAAAATTCACTAAAATTACAATATGTACAGTTTCACACACTATTTACACAGTAACACACTGTATTACACACTCAGTACTTCGGAAGTGAGTAATAATCAATGAAGTAGCCCATGGTACACAACGCGACTTCGCTCTCAGTGCACCAGGTACAGATAAATTTTCGATTCCTGTTTTTTCATTCTGTGTGCTTGCAAATAACGCACTCACATACACCCTTGGCTTTAGTACTCGTAGGTTGTATGTAGCCAAGCTTGTAAAGCATAAGGTAGTATTGAAAAGATTATAGGAAAAGATCAATTTGTAAGGTAGTCTTGAAAAGATCGCTTTGTATGGTTCCACATAGTAAGAGATTCAGCTTACCTCAAGAGTGTCCGTCAGTCAGAAAGAGATTCAGCTAGCCTCAAAGAGTATCCGTCAGTTAGGAAGAGATTCAGGTATTCTTCAAAATATCTATGGAAAACACCACCATGGAAGCCGCTAACAATGTTCATCTATGCTATTTGTATCAGATGCATCATCACTGAACGCAGAAAACGATTCATGTATCATCTAAATAAATTGTAGATAGCATAGGATTGCAAGGGTGACGGTCAGAGCTACAACTGGATACGCTCGCTGTATCGTCCTCATAGGTGCTGTATCACTTGCATCCAACCTTTGTGTTAGGTCCTTATTGTGCCTAGCTTCACCAATATTATGACCCTTATGTTCTTCAAACAATAAGGTTTGAGTTTCACCGACAGAGCATTATCTTTCAACACTGCCTCAGACAGGTGTTTGGGCGTCAGAGGCGCATGCACTACCCATGGTTGCTCATTCAGTACTAACCCAGCCAGCAGCCCTAGGGCATTCTGGGAATTTTTTCCAAAATGGCTGCCTCTCACTGGAGGTTCTAAGAGTCCATTTCGTACACAACCAACCTTGTACACATTTAGAATTGGTACCGAAAAATCAAAAAGAGTTTTCTCGGTTGGCGCAGTTTCCCGCCGACCGAGAATACTCGGTTGGCGCAGTTAAGTGGTTAAGGAGCCCAGTGCACAAGGAGTATTTTTTTCAAGTACAGTACAGTATGAAAAATAGTGAAAAATTTTAAACAAATCTTCCATTATTTGGCATTAGCATTTGGCCACCCTATTGTGGCCAAAATATGCCACCTACGATTTTTTTCCCCGTGATCAGGGAACACAAATGAACACTTTTATAAAACGAAAGAATTTTTTGGATTTTTTTTTCGTTGCGCCTGTGGGTGTTGAAGACAAAATGGCCTTTAGCGGCCCAAGGGTTAAGACACTGGCACCACAATGTCACCATCAAACTTCAGGTTCAAAAGATTGTCTTGGCCTACTGGAAGCCAGATCCGATAGCTGACCCGCCCCTCAAAAAGATGTGTGGAGCATGTGGGAATTAAAGATCAGCCCACTATGTGTAGCGTTCAAAAAGCCAAAAAGGCATCACAAAACAACTAACTACTGTATACAAAATATTAAAAGTCAAACAAAACAATTTGCCCAATGGTCAGAACAGGCAAACTAGCCCTGCCCCTACTCCCTCAGCTGCCACTAGGTGGCAGCCCTGGTCACCCAGAGAACCTGCTAGCTACCCATCTCATTATCCAGCCACTACGGCCACTCCCAACCCATGGAAAGAAGAAAAGACAGGGTAGGTAACAGGGCAGAATATAATGAAACACCCAGCTCAATGAATTAAGCATCCCACTGAAGTGGACCCCCTCTGAAAAGCAGAAGTCACATTCACAGCCAAATATGCGGGAGAAGGCCACAAGGGCAATGATACCAAACAGGCTAAAAGCAAACAGCATGCAACCCAATCAAGCATGTCAATGTGCCACAGCTATGATGCAGAACCGGCACCACACCACACACCCAGCACACAGGCATGAGAACTAGCCATGAGTCCAGTAGGCAGAAGTAAAAACCCACTGGGAAATGAAAATTCCCTGATGGTTTGAGTGAAGTTACAGCAACATAGGCACTGTACACCCAGCCTCAGGAAAACAGGCAAGAAACCTGAAGGGAAATTGCAAACCCAGAAAAACCCCAGAGGATTAACAGAGAGAAGCTGTGAAGAAACCTGGAGTGGCACAGACTTGCAGAAAGGCACCTAGGAGACACACCTGACACCCATCACAAACAGAAGAAAGACAGAAACCAGTCTCTAAACCCAATCACACCACCAGAGAGCCAATGCATTACAAAAAAGAAGGAGACAATACCACAAAACATGCCCTAAAAGGGGACAACAAAGGAATACGCAAAGGTGAAACAAGGGACAAACATCACTGCCAGGAAGGAAACAACTGAACCAGTGGCCTAATGCCACCAGCCACTGCAGAGTCTGATGCAGCAACCAAAACATTCTTAAACCACCTGTCTAACAAGCATAACACAGGATAGCCAGACACTCAGGTTGGAGTGCCAAAGAAGCTCACAAAAGAGCACCAGAGACCTCTTCCAAAGAAATAAAAATCACTTAAGAACAGAACCAACCACCCATGGGATACACCACAGGACAATATCAACAGATTCCCAGGGAGGCCACACCCTGCAGCAAGAAAAGCAAGAAGTGTGACCAAGAGGCTATCACACTATCTCTAACCTGACAAGGAAAGCACACCACCTGGAAAAAAACAGCATTGAATGTAATGAAATGCCATATTCTGGGTAGAGCCTCAAAGGTTCCCTGGAGCTATTGGACTGATATTTGCCAATATAAGTATGAGGCTTCAGTCATATGGAGTTGTCATGCCTACCGGGGACTACTAACCAGAACATGGTCCTCTCAGAGAGGCGAAGGGAGCAATAGCCTATGAAACTCAAATGTATGAAACTCAAATGTATGAAAGTATTCATGTCTGCCATCGACCAGGGTTGAGCACCCAGAAAGGTAGGCTCTTCAAAACAGACCTATCCTGGTAAAAATATTGCAACCTGAGACCGAACAAAGACTAGAAACTTCCCCAAAGAAACACGGGCAAACAAGCAACACATCATCGCATCACCTCCAAATGTACTCACTAGAAAGAAGACGAGAGAGATATCAAATAATATACACCTGGAAGATACTGGAGGGCCAGGTCCCAAATCTACACAGTAAAATAACAACGTACTGGAGTGAACGATATGGAAGAAAATGCAGAATAGAGCCAGTGAAGAGCAGGGGTGCCATAGGCACAATCAGAGAACACTGTATAAACATCAGAGGTCCGCGGTTGTTCAACGTCCTCCCAGCAAGCATAAGAAATATTGCCGGAACAACCGTGGACATCTTCAAGAGGAAACTAGATTTATTCCTCAAAGGAGTTCCGGACCAGCCGGGCTGTGGTGGGTATGTGGGCCTGCGGGCCGCTCCAAGCAACAGCCTAGTGGACCAAACTCTCACAAGTCAAGCCTGGCCTCGGGCCGGGCTTGGGGAGTAGAAGAACTCCCAGAACCCCATCAACCAGGTATCAACCAGGTATCACGCGCCGCTCATTCGCGCCGCCCGATCCGGAGTCCCAGCCCACCAAGGCAGCAACCAGACCGTCAGTTTGGAGGCCGAAAAACGGAAACAAAACCCGGCGAACAAGGGGAGGGAGGGTGCCAGGGAGCCTCCGGGACTTCACCCAGAAAATGGTATTCTATTACATTCAACGCTGGTTTTCTGTGGAAGAGCCCTGTCGGCTCCCTGGAGCTAACGACAGGGCTAACAAAGGGTAAACATAAGATTTACCCAGGAGGCGGCTGCTCTGCACAACTCATAACGAAGACAAGACAACTGGCTGCAACCGCCAACCTAAAGCAACACAAGATCGCCTTGTGATTTCGGGCAGCTAGGAGACTGTCTGATCCCCAAAACCTCCATGCCCGAATGTCCGCCCAAAACATATTGCCAAACACAGCAGCCAAAGCCACGAACTTACGAACATCATGGGCACTATGGTAGATCGCAGGTTAGCTAGACTCGATAACCCTTCAGACGACCTGAGAGACCTGAGCCCTGAAACAGGGAAAATAGGAAACCAGGTCAACCCAAATCGCATCCCCGGACACAGAAGCCGAGGCGCGCAGATAACGGCGTAAAGTCGCAACCGGACACAAAACATGATGCACCCCCAGCTTCACCAACCAAGCATCAATAACTCATGGACCCCTCCAGAAGCCCACTGTCTCGTTCTCCGCCAGAAAAGAAGGAGACGGCTGCAAACAAACAAAACATCCACCCGGATCAAAAGAGCAAAAGCCTCCGTGCCGGAGGAGAGCAAGATACACCAGCATCAGAAACTCCAGACATGAAGTGCGGAAGAGTAGAGTGAACCAGCAAGGTACCTCAGCGGCCGAATCTGCTGAAAGAGGCGGAGCCGTGGAAAACACACTGGGTTTGGACACCGAGCAGGGTGAAGCCAATCAGGCAAACCGAAACCAGAGCAGACATCCACCCCGTTTAGCTTCAGCCAACAAACTGACAGTCCGGCTGCCAGCTCGGTGGACTGGAACCCCCCTCTCCTCTTCCCTCCGGCAGGAGAAACAGGCTTGAATGCCTCCAACATTGATCCAGAAGGGGCAATCCCCGAAGCTGCCTGAGTCTCACCACCAGGCAAACCCTGCCCCGACTCCGAAACCCTCAGATATTTGAAAGCCGGGAGCAAGAGGATGAACCACAGCAGGAGAAGGACTAGGGGGCGCACGCGAAACCAAATTCGAGGTGACTAACACACCCAAGTCCGGGTCCGTATACCCAAAGCAGGGCAGCTGCGGGGCATCCGGAAAGGCAATCAACCTCATGTGTTGCAGCAACCTAAACCCCGCATGCAACGCTGAAGCTGCCTGCACCCGAATATCAATCTCAGTGGACTGGGTGAATTGGAGTACAAGCAAAAAACACCACTTGCAGGACTCCAGGTCAAAGGTGTCATTAACCTAACAGGCAGCATAGCGGAGGCAAAGACGGTGAGTGTCACCCTGACACAAGGGAACAGAGCAACCTTCAACCTTGCACAAAGCAAGGTGGGACGCCATCGAACCAATGAATCCCAATGGGGGTTCCCAGGGCTCTTAGGCTGACTGCTAAGGGAAACCCAGGCATGGTACTGCTAACCAGTTATCCCAGAGCTACCAAGCAAACAAACTGACAGTCTCCGTGGTGTAGTGTTAAAACACTTGCCTGGCGTTCCACGAGCGCTTTGTCATGGGTTCGTATCCTGGCCGGGGAGGATTTACTGGGCGCAAATCCTCAACTGTAGCCTCTGTTTAACGCAACAGTAAAATGTTTACTTGGTTGTAACAACGATTCTTCACGGCGGGGATTGTAGTCCAGGGACCTGCCCGAAACGCAACGTGTACTAGTGGCTGTACAAGAATGTAACAACTCTTGTATATATCTCAAAAAAAAAAAAACTAAAAGCTGAACCCCTGCGACGAGTGCAAGCACGGTGACCTAGTGGAGGGCCACCAAAATCATACAAGTGGTCCTACAGCTACACCAGGCAGACCCCCACCAGGCAAATCAAAACAAAAACAAAAGAAAAACACACGCAAAAGCACAACGTCTCCATGGGAACTCTCTTCTTCTTCTTGATAGTAGGTGCAGCGTGCATGAAGGGTTTGTCTTCCCGATGACTGCACCAGTACTGATGTTGGTGGATGCGTTTATGTTGAGGATGATCGGAGCTACCAAGGTGCTTGTTACGTTGTGCTGTAGATAGAGGAACGGTGATTAAAACAGAAGTGTATGTTGTAGGGAGACTTGCTGCACTGTAGGGCAGTATGTTGTGTTTATGACATCAGCTGATCCATGGTGCTGCGACGAGGCAGTAGTTTTCTGTGTTTAGCTGTTGGTGGCGCCAGGTATAAATGTGGCGCGGGTCAGATGTGACCCAATTTGTTGGTCGACTCCAGATATTTAGCCAGTGCTTTGACTATTTGGTATTTTTCTTGTAACGAGTGGTCACCACCTCCTAATATATACTCGATGGTAAAGGGTATTTTAAGCGCGATAAAGACTTGTTTGAAATTTACTCTGGCATTATGATGTCGGAAGCAGTGCAGGAGATAGTGTTCAACTGTTTCAGGCATCTGACAGTGAATACAGAGTTCATTGATGTCTGTTCTGTACTTAGAGCTGTGTGCTGCTAGTTTGGTATGACCCAGCCTTAACCTGGTCATCGTTGCATCAATTTCTCTGCTCTTATATCGGACATGTTTCCAAGTTTCCCATTTCTTTTTAATGGACCCATAGTGCAAAGGTAAGCATAACGTTTTCCAGTTTGTTGCAAAATCCTGGGAGATGGTATCTTTGAAGGCTCCTTTACGTGCAACATGGGGATTTGGATGACGGGTAAGGTGAGGCATGTTGTGCATTGCTTTGGCTAGTTGGTCTACAAGTTCATTATGGAGAATACCACAATGTGCTGGGACCCATTGGATAGAGGTGTCATAACTGTTCAATTGATGTTTGTGAAGAAGTTGAAGGCATGGGTAGACAATCTCCTTGCATGTTTTCGAAGAGTACGTAATTGCTTGAATCGCGCTCTTGGAGTCACTACAGACTGTATATATCCCAACTGGTAATGTTGTGATGATTTGGAGAGCTTGATACAAGGCATATAATTCCGCTGTGAAAATAGATAGTTGGTTTGGTAACCGCCATCCCTGCTCGAGATGGTATTCCGGTATCCATACAGCGCAAGTGACCAAGGGTACGTTGTTCATGAAGATGCGAGACCCATCTGTATAAATCTCTGGTATTTGGGTAGCAATTTTTCATTGTTGAGGCAAAGACTGAGGCTATGGCTGAGTTTGGTGCAGATTTTGGAGTGTTGTCTTCGAGTTGTATTGCTGTATTAGGAGTTGTATAAAGCCAAGGTGGAATGGGGGGGACAGGAAGTTGGGTTTCACAGTTTTGGAGTAGGAAGAGGTCTATATTGAGGTTATTTGTAGCCCGTGTGAGGAAAAGTTGCGAGTGAATGGTTGGGGAGCGGGGGTTATGTGGGTTAACTGTTGGGTTAATTTTTTATCTGTATGGGTGTGTCTGGTGAGCAGTGGTACAGTAACAGATAGTTGGCACACATTATGTCTCGTCTGGTGGCTGAGCTTGTGAGGCCCGTTTCCCCGTAAAGTCCGAGGATTGGAGTTGAACGCATTGCGCCACGTATAAGTCGCATGGCATTATTTTGTATGACCTCGAGGCTCTGTAGGTTAGTAGGCGCAGCCAACGCATATGCTTGGCAACAATAGTCTAGTTGGCTGCAAATGTAGGTTGTATAGAAACGGAGCAAGATTTTATGGTGTGCTCCCCAGGTAGTGCCAGTGAGGGCTTTAAGTATGGCGAGTCGGGGTTGTGTCGTCTGTTTAAGGTGTTGAATGTGTACCTTCCAAGTAAGTAAGGGGGAGTCTAAGCGCATGCCAAGATATTTATGTTCTTCGTACATATTGGATGGGAGTGTTGTGTATTGTGAGGGTGGGTAGATGAAGTAGTCTTTTTTTAGTGAAAATCTGATAACAGGTTTTGGTAGTACTAACTTGAAGGCCCCATCGTTGTGTCCAATCTATGAGGTGGTCAAGTGCTGTTTGCAGTGTTGAGACTGTATTAGGTAGGACATTGTCTGAATAATACAACGTAAAGTCATCGGCGTACGCCGAGAGGTAAACAGGATGGGTGTTAGGCAAATCTGCTAAGAATGCGGTGAATAGAGTTGGGCTTAGTATGGAGCCTTGTGGGACTCCCGTTTGTATTGGGATGCCATCGGAAAACTCGCCTTGTATAAAGACTTTGGAGGTCCTGTTCGTGAGATAGGACTGTAACCATAGAAGTAATCTTCCCTGTACGCCTAAACGTGCAGGCTTTGCCAAGAGGCAAGTGTGAGGAATGCTATCAAAAGCTCCTTTGATGTCTAGGTAGACAACAAGACAATATTTACTGCTTCTAAGAGAGGTGCAGATTTCATGTTCAAGGCAGAGTATTTGATCAAGCGTGGAGCATTGCGGTCGAAATCCAGCTTGGAGTGACGGTATAATATCATTATACTCAAGGTACCATTGGAGGCGAGTATGTACTAGCCTTTCCATGACTTTACTGAGGCATGATAGTATGGAGATAGGTCTGTATGATGCAGGTTGGGATGGGTCTTTCCCTGGTTTAAGGAAATGAAGAATAATACTGGTCTGCCATTGTGAGGGAATATTTCCGTGAGTCCAGCATAGGTTGTAATAGTTTAGAAGAGTGCTATGTGCAGTCGGTGGAAGATATTTGATGAGTTCATATGGAATTCCATCCTCTCCAGGTGCCTTGCCATTAGGTAGGCGGTTTAAGGCTAATAGTGGCTCGCTTAACCCCTTAACTGCGTTGCCTCCAAATATGACACCCCCGTGGTGCGCAGGAAATAAATTCTCTGGAAAAATTCTTTTTTTCTTTTTAAAGTGTCAAAAACCCTTCCCTCAGTATGGCTATGTAAAAAAAGGTCGAAATTGTACTTACTTTGGCTGCTATGGGGTCCGTAAGTTGGGGCGTGACGTCATCATTCCCCGTGCTCCGTGCCGTAAGCTCCGTGCCGTAAGCTCCCGGGGCGGGTGGGGTGCTCGGGCGGGGCGCGCGAGTTGCCGCGAATATATTTTCGTTCATTTTTTTCGCACAGTTCCAAATACATTTTATTTGTTTTTACGCACTAATCCTATATAGTGAACACGTACACTATATTATGGATGTAAAACATCCGTACTGTCCGAAGACAGTGTTACGTGCATGACACTTGTGTACACATATGCAGCACATATTTACTATGTATCATGCTAATTTATGTATATATACAATCTATTACACACTATACACTGTCACACACTATATACATTCACCATCAACACACTCAGAACACCGCGAGTGAGAGCTGCCACACCCAGCCAGCCCTCCCTCACTTCTCCAACATTGTATTCGCCAACTTTGCCCCCTCCCATCATACAGTTATTCACACCAATGTTTCATGTTCATTTATGTATATTTACAACATATGTACCAACTATACACTGTCACACACCATATACATTTACCATCAACACATTCAGAACATCGCGTAGCAGCTGCTTCGCCAATAGGAGCTGCCTCGTATGGGCCAATAGGAGCTGCCTCATATGGGCCAATAGGAGCTGCCTCATATGGGCAATAGCAGCTGCCTCGTATATGCCAATAGCAGCTGCCTCGTATGGGCCAATAGGAGCATTTGGCCATGAACACATTCAGAACACCTCGAGTGAGAGCAGCCACACCCAGCCAGTCTCCCTCACTCCAACATCTTACTCGCCAACATTGCTCCTCCCACCATACTGTTATAGTTCTTATTACACATGTTCTATATACCTATCTACATGTTTTATTACCAGAACTATGCAAGTAAGCCGGTATTGTGTCCAAACAGTACAGTGGCCACCATACACTGCATGAAAAACACACAGCAGACGACGCTACGATTACGTCACATCCCTCACCAAAATAGCTCCTCTCACACATTCTCCTGTTGCTGTTCTTACACTATATACACACTATATATTACCCATGTACACATGTTTTGCCCATAGCGAACCACTAAGCTAGTATGGTGAGCAAAACAAGAGTGGCAGGCCACACACACACACACACACGCAATGAGGCTACCTCAATTCTCGCCCTCCCTCCCTCACCAAAATCCTCCTTCCAAAATACTACGCACACGCTAATTATAACCACAATCCTGGTCACTAATTCCTGTAAATGAATAATTGACCATACGTTTATTTTGAAAAGGAACCTAAGAAATTGTGAAGATTCCTAGATGGACGAAATAATGCTGTGGTGCTGTGGCAAGCGCTGTGAACATCGTGAACAGCATTGAATCACTGATATTTGAACATGTGTACCCATTCATTATCACACTCAGGCTCTTCTATAATACTATCATGGCTAAATAATACAAGTTATATATATATTTTGACATGATTAGGCGATGCTGTGG
>WNGS01164089.1:76454-81454 GCA_020271785.1 Procambarus virginalis
TAATTTCTCATGGTAAGGGATGAATTATTGGTTTGTACTGACTTGACATTCATCTCGTCAGTACCTGTGTTCCATTCCACGCCCAGAACTTTTAATTGATTAGGCACCTGATAACCTGGAATTCTTTCTCGATTATCTGGTTTAATGATTTATTGTTTGAGGCCCATGATTGTAGTGGCATATTGGCTCCTATAACTCACGGTTAGCCTCATGGTAAATTTCTACCAATTTGGATTTATCATTAGTAGTTCCCTGGAAATTATCGACATACAAGTTCACTGATCTCTGCCTTATAAGGACTATTTGACTTCTTCAAATGTGTATCTAATGTGGCTTGAAGTAGAAACGGTGAGGAAGTCGCTCCGAAAAGCACCGAGGCAAACCGATAGGTTATGACCTCACTGTCAGGATCCTGGGGATCTTTAATCCAGAGAAATTTGGTGTAATTACGATCCTCCTCTTGCAAGCCTACTCTAAGGAAAGCTTTACTGATATCAGCAGTATAAGCGAAAATACCAGTACGGAATCGTAACAGTACATCATGTAGCCTTTGTGTTAGGCTAGGTCCCGTTTGGAGACATTCATTCAAAGACACGCTGTTTGCCTTCACTTTGGCACTACAGTTGAAAACAATACGTATTGGTGTTGTCAATGAATCTTTCAACACAGCGTGATGGGTAAATAGTGACCTGTTTTTCGGTCATCATTATCAACAACTTCAATAAATTTACTGTTGAGTTGTTGCTGAATTAATTGATGGTACATATTTAATTTATCTGGCTGTTTTTTCAGCCGCATTAATTGTGACTGTAATTGAGAGGCTGCCATGAAATATTAACTGGAAGTTGTGGATGATTCAACTTCCATGGCAATCTCACCCAGTATTGTTTGTCTTTATAGACAACTGTATCCAGATATTGCTGGTAAGTCCACATATCATCAGGACTTGGTTGTTCAGGGACAATACCTAAAGTGTCTAAATCCCACAAACGATGTACAGGTGGTTCAGACTCATAATCTTCAGATATTTCTCTGAAATGTAGGGGTGACTGTTCCAAGCCTAGTCACGCCACTATTGCATTGTTATCTTGTTTGTTGGTTGACGCTGCCTTTTTGTTGGAAAAGCACCGGTCCAGTAAGCAACTTGCCTCCAGCAGATGACAACAAATTCATTCCGTGTTGTCTGGTGCATCCAGTTATAAATTTATAATAATGGTCAGCGCCTATAAGTATACCAACATCTGTGAGGCAGTCAGAATTTATTTTGTGATCTGCTAGCCTCATGCGGTTTCGTTTAAGATATCTCGCAGTGCGAGCTAGTCCTGTGACCTGCAGGTCTGAAGGAAGTTTATCTACTACTACCGCTTGTATTGACTAGTAGAAGATCCAAGTCTCACTAATACCTTGACTTGGTATTCACGAGGTCCACTATTAGTCAAGAACCCAGAAATGTTCAGTCTCACACTTTTGGCAGGTTTTAATTTTAACTGCTCAACTAATTGTTGCGTGATAAAGGTTTTCTGTGATCCCTGATCAAAGAGACCTCTAGTGTTAACTCTAGATTTCTTGTCTATTAGTTTAAGTTGAGCTGTAGGCAGAGTGGTATTATTGCCTGACTCAGTAGCAAGTACACTTATTTCTGATGTACCTTGCAATATTGTACTGTGGTAGAATTCATAGAATTCTTCCCAGGTGTCACAGATTGGGTAGAAATTGTTCTACATAAGGCATAATGATGTACACCTTTGTGGCATCTACTGCATAACCGTAGCTGCACAACACATTTACTGGGTTCATGAGAACCCATGCACTTGGTGCATCTGTGTAATTCTTGGAGTTGTTTAATCCTGGTATTAAAGTTAGGATAACCGTACATTTGTAGGTGAGATGTTCTTGATCGCAGAACAGGCACCTTCTCTCTCTGACTGAATTTGTCCTTTTAGTAGACACATCAGTTGCAGTGTCAGAGGAGATACAGTATAAATACCTACACTACCACTCCCCTTTCCAGTGGATGGAGTAGTCTTAGGCTTAGATTTATTGGATTTATTCAAAGTCAATTGGGTTTGACTGAGATGTCAATGTTAGGTATTTAGACTCAGGTTTAATCTTATCATGAGTCTTCAACCTGTTAACTGTTATTCTCAGCCCCTCGAATATTTGCTCGAGAGTGAGAACTCGGTTTTATAATGTGAGCATATTTCTGCTAAGATATTTGAGGCAGTTTCCTCTGCAAAAGTAACTTGATTGACCATTCTGAAGCTGGTACATCAACTTTAGTACCTAAGGCCTTCACTAGAGACTCTGCTTCTAGCCTGAAGCTTTGAAGTGAGTCTGGTCTGTTACTTGGTGCATTCAGATCTAGCAATTGGTAATAAAGGTTAGCTATACTTAACTCCTGGTTGCAATAATTCAACTTCAGCAGTTTTATAGCTTCCACATAATACTCTCAGTGAGAGCTAAGTTATTTATAACCTTTTTAGCTTCCCCTTTGAGAAGACTAATCAGGTATGAAAATTTAGAAATGGGGTCAAGATAAGACCTGTTATGGATATGAACTTCAAATGAAGTCCAAAATGTGTCCCAATTTTCTTCATCCAGCCCTGCAAATGTAGGTAAGTCTAAAGTAGGTAGACGAACCTCAGGTAATTGATTACTGGATTGAGACATAGTAGAATTTGTATTGGATTGATGGTTTACTATACTGGATAGTACATCAAATTTATCTTGAGTCTCATCTTCGTACTGGGAAATATTTGCTACAATTTGATCTAATTCCTCTAGATCAGTTTCAGTAGCATTCAGTGAGTTAAGATAAGACTGACTTGCAGATTTAACTTGATCAAACTTAAGATTAGCTACTCTCACTGATGATTCTAGTAGATAGTAATCAATGGGAGTTGCCTTGGACAAGTCATCAGACTTATTAATTAGTCTAGTTAAATGGCCTTTGAGGCCAATATAGGTTCTCCTTAATTGGTCAGGAGTAGCCATGTTAGCTTTAAGTCCAAATTTCATAGGACTTGATTGAATATTACTAATGAAGCTGGGATACTTGTTCATTAGTTGATAATTAATATTGAGTATAGCCTGAATTCTGGCTAAATTAAACTCTACCTCACTTTGAGGTTAAATGTCCCTACCTACCTAACAGTATATAGCTAAAGATTTTGAGTGGTGTCTGCATGTCACCATTAACTTTCGTCCGGCTAGCTCATCTTTATCACCATTAGATGTAATGGTGATCATACAGCAACACTCAAAACCACACACAAAATAATGAATACACAAATAATTGATATGGGTACACTCTAATCAGAGTTACTGTAATGTAATCCCACCCTTGGTAGGGTCAGCACAAAAATGTATAATGTATGTACTACTCATTAGTACAGGACTAGTTGTAAGAGTTTCTTGGATTGTATCCAGTTCTAAGAGACCAAAATGTTGTTTGGTTTCTGAGAACGGATACAGTTTAATGGTAATTGGTATGTATCCAGTTCGATAAGACCAAATGTTGTTCTGGTCTGAGAACTGATATAGTTTAATTGATAGTAATCATCCGGTTCGAAAAGACACCAAAATGTTGTTTGGTGCTTGAGAACCGATATAGTTAAATATTATTGGTATCCGTTTCGAAAAGACCAAAATGTTGGGTATCTGGGGCTTGAACTCAGAATTAAATTATTTAATTATTGTATTGAAATAAATCGAAGGACCACCCACTTTTGAGAAAAGAGAAAACAATAAAAGTGATCATTGAATGACACTAGAGAACCAGTGTCTATGGAAACTCATTTAATATATTACTTGAAAATAATGAAGACTGTAATTATTAATTAAAGCCAAAGCCTCAAATATCAACATTGGGGGTTATTTCTAGAAGTTCATATATATCTAGGAACCAGTGTGGTTCGTCACTAGTTCATTGTGGTATTAATAACATGGTAAATCTAACTACAATATATTCAAATATATGGTAATCAAATTATAATCATTATGATCATTAATCATAATCACTGAGCAAAATACTGAGCACAGTTAGAGCATAACATTAATTACCAAATCTGGCAATGATCATTCAATGGAAATTGCTATATGAATTATAGAATCAATAATCAAATTGAATAAATTTGTAAGAAAATGTGGTCTTAGCTGTAAGACGATTTCTAACGCCAGGTCATCATTCGTCCTCGTGGTCACGGAATCCCCATAGAGAAAGAACTCGAGGTAAATAACACGATTGATGAGAATCTTGCTGGCACTTCAAATGCACGCTGTAATACAAAAATGTAAAGTAGTATTGACTAGGCTACAAATTATGTTCAGATATTCATGAAACTGAGATGAGTGATAAACATTACTACAGTTTATTTTTGATGTTCATTCTTCCTGACGACAAACTACTCACAAATGTACTACCTACTTTGATGCGTCAAAAACTAGGGAAATACTTATGTGAGCATAAAGAGTACTGAGGTCTCCGAATTCGCGTCTGCCGCTCTCAATGTTCACTGCTGTGCACACTTAACCCTCAAACCGCTAGGGGCCCAATGGAATTCACACCCACAGGCGCAACAAAAAAAATCCAAAAAATTCTTTTGTCTTATAGAAGTGTTTATTTTTGTTCCCTGATCACGGAAAAAATAACAAAAAAATCGTAGGTGGCATATTTTAGCCGCAATAGGGTAGGGAAGTGTGGCAAAAAAGGGGCGTTGGCAGAGCCTTCGCCAGACGAGGTCTGCTCCGCCCGAGCTGTCAGACGGCAGTTGCCACAAATATATTATTACCTAATTATTTCAATGTCTCTGATTGATTTTTTCTTAGTTTTTTTGCAGTAATATTATTCCATACAGTGAATTGTGGTATATTTATATTATAAAATGTGTGAACCATCGCTGTACTCAAAATTATGGTGTGCATATAAGTGATTCTATTATTATGTTCATAAAACAATAAACAAATAGTTTTGCTGTTGTTACACTATATACACACAGGTT
>WNGS01164089.1:86454-87717 GCA_020271785.1 Procambarus virginalis
AGCTGCTGGTCATGGGGGACCTAAATCATGGAGAGATAAATTGGGAATCAAGGAATCCCCATGGAGGGGACGAAACGTGGGGAGCAAAATTAGTAGATGTTATAGACAGGAATTTCCTAACACAGCATGTGAAGGAAGACACAAGGGAAAGAGGAGGAGATGCACCGAGCCTATTAGACCTGATTTTCACCCAGAACGTAGAAGATATCGAGAATTTGGAGCATGAAATACCTCTAGGGGCCAGTGACCATTGTGTCCTAGTCTTTGACTACATGATGGAATTCAAACTTATGACGATGGGACAAGAGATCTGGGAAAGGAGAGTTGACTACAGGAAAGGGGACTATAGGAGTAAGGGACTATCTGGGAGAAGTGCAGTGGGAGGAAGAAATTAGAGGAAAACAGTCCAAGATATGATGGACCTAGTCATACAGAAATGCCAAGAGGCCGAAGAGAGATTTATACCAACAGTAAAGGGAAAAATAAGAAGGAATATAATAACCCTTGGTTTATAGACAGTGTCAGGAAGCAAAAAAGGCCAGCAGGCGGGAGTGGAGGAAGTTAGAAGACAAAGGACAGAGGACAACAGGATCAGATGCAACAGAGCTAGGAACGATTACATTAACATAAGACGAACATCGGAAAGGACTATGAGAACGATATTGCAATCAAAGCAAAAAAACAACCTAAGCTACTACACAGTCATATAAGAAGAAAATGTCGGGAACGACCAAGTGACAAGGCTAAGGAAGGCAGAGGGGGCATATACTGAAAATGACAAGGAAATCTGTGAGGCACTGAATGCCAGTTTCCATGGAGTGTTCACTACCGAGCCGAGCAGCTCCCATTGTTGGAAGGGGTTACCCTAGATGAAAGACTATCAGATATAGAGGTGACAGCAGAAGAGGTAATGAAACAGTTGACAACTCTAGATGCATCTAAAGCAGTAGGACCAGACAAAGTATCACCGTGGATACTAAAAGAAGCGGCGCAGGCCCTCAGCGTGCCTCTGGCGATGATCTTTAATGAGTCACTTATGTCGGGAGAATTGCCCAGTTGCTGGAAGAAGGCAAATGTCGTGCCGATCTTCAAGAAAGGCGATAGGGAGGAGGCACTTAACTATAGACCTGTATCACTGACAAGCATCCCTGTAAAATACTGGAAAGAATAATTAGGCTACGACTGGTTGCGCACCTGGAGAACGTTAGGTTTGTGAACAAACATCAACATGGGTTCTGGACAGGGAAATCGTGCCTAACAACA
>WNGS01164090.1:0-16371 GCA_020271785.1 Procambarus virginalis
CCCTAGCTCATTCCCTATTTCGATGTCTTTTTTTTTTTGCAAGGAAATTCCTGCACGGGCCCTAAGCCTCTGGTTGGCCAACTAAGTGTTGCCCTCGATGTCATTAATTTGTGTATCCCTGTTAGTTAACACTAAGTCTAAAATATTATTTTCCTACGTTGGTTCCTTAATGTGTTGATTAAGAAAGTAATCGTCAATTAATTCTAGAAAATCTTCTGCTTTATTATTCCCTGTTCTGTTAAACCAATATATTCCACTAAAATTAAAGTCACCCATGACACAAATACTGCTTCACCTAGATGCTCTACATATTTCATCCCATAGATGCTTTGCTTCCATTCTGTCTAAATTTGGTGGCGGTCTATAATTCCTATTATATGATTTTAGCTTTTTCGTTTAATACTTACCAGATAGTTTCTGTGTTTGGCTCAGTTATAATTCCCTCTTTGAGACTACATTTCAAATAATCCCTAACATATATGGCTACTCCCTCTCCTCGTCTAATATATCTATCTGTGTGAAATAGTATAAATCCGTATATTCGATATTCAGCTAATAGTTCTCTATTTTCTACATTCATCCATGTTTCGGTAAGTGCAATAATATCTATTTTTTCTGTGCATACAATAGCATTTAAATGGTTTATTTTGTTTCTTAGACTCCTACTGTTCGTGTGATATACCTTAAGTGTATTGTTATTTTGATGCCCTTCTCTTTCCCTGTTCATTTTGCCAATTTGTTTCTCCAACAAACAGATACTTTTATTTCCTCCTTTCTCCATATCAATTCCCATACCACTATCAACTAACTGTTTAAACCCAAACAAACCCTGCCTACCACAGGTTCCAACGAGTTGGCAACAGCAACAAGTCATAAGAATATCTGTAGGTGGCCTTTTTAGAGTCCTGTTATGATCCTTGTATGGGACATTCCAAGACGAGGGCTTTCTGCTGCTGTTCTCCCTCTTTGCTTCCTCCTGACGTTGTTTCATATGTTTTAGTTCCTGCATCTGTCGAATCTCATCTCGCAGGAAATCCGTCTCTGCCCTCAGAGCTTCACAAAGATTCATCAATTCCTTCACTACACATTCAATTATTACTATGATAGCACAATTGGAGCTCAGCTAATAAACCCTCTCACTGTGACTGACGCCTCACTGTCGAATAAATGTTATAAATGTTTATTGAATTATAAATAAAGTATTTTAATCTAAATTTTAAATTTAAATAGCTTTAATTTTCTATCTACTGATAACAATTAACGACACAAACTATCACTTCGTCTTTCCTGACACAATAAGCTGATTTATATAATTATTGTCTCATTTTATACTACCGTTTTGTGGGATTTCAGTTTTCTGACTCTCTACAATAAGGAACTAAGGAACTACCAATATAACAGCAACTTAGCTGTTCACAGGAACCAGGCCACACAAACACACACACACACACACACACACACACACACCACACACACCACACACACACACACACACACACACACACACACACACTACACATGTCTACACTGTTCATCCTCCTAAGGTTTCCCAACGTCAAGAAAACAGGCAATTTAAAATGTCCTCTCCTAACCTACCAGAGGACCAAAAACAGAAAACGGGACAGTCCCTCACTTTCGCGAGCCGCTTTCATTTTCTAGTATGACAATTTTTGCCCTTCTGTAATGCAAACGAGCGAAAGCGACGCTCTTTGTAGGAAGACAGTTTTTTTTTTATAAAACAGCCACAATATACAATAAGAGTAAGAACAGCACATCACAGTATAACAGCATTTTAACACTACAGCACAGGATACAAGATAATTCAAAATACTAAAAAATAAAACAAAGAAAATTTACATATTGCAAAAGGCAAGTAACATAACACAGCATAAAAGCGCACAAAACAGAAACAATATAAACGTCTCATAAGATTTTGTAGGCAAAACAACAATACAAAATAGACGACAAACAACAAAGGGGCGTTACCACCTCCAAAGTAATAATACACACAGGGAGCAACCCAATAGAACGAATGACACAAAGTAAATAAAAAAACCAACACATTCCAAGAAAACATAAATAGAAACTAGACACACACAGCATAGCAAATAATCCTAAGATTACAATCAATGGATAATTAAGTACATACATCAAGCCTGCTTTGAAAATAACACAAGTGAGAATGATGCTATTTCAAGAAAGCAGTGCCAATTAGCAAACATATATCAGAGCCTAAGAAACCTTGTCACAATTTTTTTTTTTTTCACTCACAAGAATACAACATAAAAAAGAAATCCAATCATGCATAACACAAGAAACACATGAGGAACACAGAGAACACAAAGGCACACACAGATCAGCTACAATTTAAAATAACACAAGGGAAAATACATGAAGCAATATGGATAAATGTACCCAAAAGGGCCACACACACAAGGCATAAGCCCACACAAACAGGAGTACAGCACTGGAGCACGAAGGAACCAGTGGAACAAATGAAAAGATACACACGCATACACACAACACAAAGGCCTGCGCACACAGGAGTCGGACGCAACAAAACGCCCACACACACAAACAGGATGAAACACCAGAACACACGGGAACTGGGAAACAAAGTCCAGAACCACAGCCAAGCACACAAAAAACATCGGAACACGCAGGATCGGCAAAGGAACACAAAACACACCTAAACCCAAACAACAAGGAC
The DNA here is from genome assembly GCA_020271785.1 of Procambarus virginalis. Taxonomy (NCBI): domain Eukaryota; kingdom Metazoa; phylum Arthropoda; class Malacostraca; order Decapoda; family Cambaridae; genus Procambarus; species Procambarus virginalis. The sequence continues at coordinate 2,711 of WNGS01164090.1, forward strand.
AAACACACGAAGAGCATCACAAAAGCACAGCGCAGGCAACACACACAACTCACCGCCAAGGAAGCCCTTAGGGGGCACGGGGAATACACACAACCTAAACGCCGAAAGACCCAACAAGCCCCCCCCCAAACCCATTGACACCACACCAAGACACTAATCAAACCCTCGACCCCTACCCAACCCCAAAGCATCACCTGAACATATGCGTCAGTGAACCAATCGGCAAACCTCACCGGAAAAGAACGCCGCAACCACCACCATGTGAAACGCAAACGCCCCCGCAGAAAACCCAGAATCCGGCGAACCTCATAGCCCTCCAAACGCCCAACCCACACGCAAGACACCATAATCCGCAATCAAGACACTCAGGGTGTTATGAAGCCGCCGGAGCCCTGAGGAATGAAAGAAACAGGAACCGTAAAACACCCCCGAAACCGGGCCCACAGAACACCTCAATAACATCACGCAACCAATCAACTAAACCCGTACCCTCTCGCAAAAATAAAACACATGTAACTGCGTCTCAACCAATCCACAATGCGCACATGACACAGAAGAACGCAACCCAAGCATACACAAACGATCATTCGACGGCAAGGACTCGTGCAGCATACGAAAGAGAAACTCCCGCTGCTGCGGAGCCAAATGCCGCCCACCCAAGATTGACCAAATCCCCCCCCCAATCACAGCATGGAAACAAACCCTCAACCCGATGGCTCACACGACGAAGGAGAGCCCCATAAACCCCCCAACACGACAGGGACAAAAACCCAGGAACACGACAGAGCTCCTGCAGAATCCCAACCGCCCACGAATATACAGCAGGTGTACAAAAATGCGACCTCACACCCAGCCCTAACTCAAGCAAATAGCTAAACCGAACTGAACAGAAATAACCCCAAGAGCACCGAGGCCCCCACCCACCCCCAAATACTGACGCAACGACACCCAAAACAAAGCCAAAGCCTTGGTAAAAATATCAGGGATGCCAACACCCCCCTCCTCCACCCGCAAAACCATGGATGAGCGACGAACCGGATGATACTTCCCACACCACACATACCGATAGACTCTGCACTCCAACCTATGAGCACGCCGCCGATCCAGAGGGAAGCACCGAGCCAAAAAACCACACCTCGAAAGAACTTTACAAGTAACAACAATCGCCCGCTGATAAACCGTCACTGGACGCGAGGATAACAAACCAACTGCCACCTCAACCGACCGAGACACCGCATCCCAATTCCACTCCAAGGACTGGGCATACGAGCTAAACCAAGTAATTCCGAGAACCCGAAGCGACCCGACCACTGGAAACCACGACCCCGCCCACACTGAACGGGAGGCCCAGCTCACCAGTCCCATCAGACAGGATTTATCCTTATTAACAAGGGCCCCAGTGGCCAGCTCAAAACGCCGAACAAGGTCCTGAACCGCAACCACAGAGCCTTGGTCGCCACAAATAGAACCGTATCGTCAGCATACCCACAGACGGTAAAAAGAGACCAGCGGGCAGCCTCGGAGGAACCACCAAAGCACAGGACTTAAGCACGAAACAAGGCTCCTGAAAAAGAACATAAAGAGCATAGATAAGGGACACCCCTGCCGCACCGAACGGCGAACGGCAAAGGGGGCACTAAAAAAACCATTAATGCACACACGACTATGACAGCGGGCATACAACATACGAACCCAAGAAAGAAACAACGGAGGAAACCCGAACCTCTCCATAGCCTGCGACACAAAGCCCATCGACACACGGTCGAACGCCTTCGACCAATCTAAGCTGAGCATCGCTGCAGGTAAGCGAAGCTCAGAGGCACACAGAAGCACATCACGTAAAAGAGCATTGCACTGAAGCAAAAAACCTACCTGGAACGCCACAAAATTGTTCAACTGAAACCACAGAACCAATAACATCCCGACACCACCTGCCAGCAACTTCGAGACAACCTTATAATCAACATTTAACAGGGTGATCGGCCTCCAATTTGACAGAAAACGCAAATCACCTGGCTTCGGAAGCAAGCAACCACAAACCCCATCATAATGGGACGCGGGTAAAGAACAGGTCGGAAACAAAATCGCACCACCTCTAAAAAAGCTTCCCAACCACATCCCAAAAACGTAACATAAAATTCCACAGGGAGCCCATCTGAGCCAGGCACTCTGCCGGAACGGAAAGACCGCACCACATCCCAAAGCTCAGCCGACGACACGTCCCTCACCAAAGCGGAACAACCCTAGCCGATAAATCAGCGAGCAGAGACGCAAAAAGAAAGCAGCCAAATCCTCATCCACCTCTACCTCCCCAAACAGCGCCCCAATTCCCGCTGCACATACAACAGGACCCCATCCATGTTAGACAAAACAGAACCGTCTGGACGCTGGAGACCGGTGAGAAGAACCGAGTCCCGAGGGGCTTTCTCCCTTCGCAAAAGAAAGGGAGAAAGCCGTTCACCAGACACACGCTCGGCACACGAGCCCGCACCCGAACCTTTTCTGCCAAACTCTTCCCGCAAACCACAAATGCGTTTCTTACCACAGAAAAGCATCAAAACAATCCCCCACTATTTAGCAACATACAACCGAGTCAACCTCGCCTGAAGAAAGCGCAACAAACCAAACCAACCGCCCCGCGCCTCACCTTTGCAACCACAACAAAAAAGGACCTGCATTCCACCTTGCACCATTCCCACCAGTCCAACACAGACGAAAACTCGCACTGCGAGCAACAATCCCCACCCACCACCCATAAAATGCCTCACTCACCCAAGGACAGTGCAACAACCGACAATTCAACTTCCCCCAACCCCTCCCCACACGAACCTGACTACGAACAGCAACACGCACCACAACCAAACAATGATCAGAAAAGGCAACAGGAACCGTACGAAACGCTAAAACAGAGCCCTCCCGACCATGAACATAAAACCGATCCAGTCTGGAACACACGCCTCGCGCAGCAAAGGTGAAATCCAACTCGCCCCGAACATGAGAGCAGCATCACGAAATCCACAACTCTGTAAGGTGGAGACTAATGCCCGAGAAACATTCTGCGGATGCACACTATTGCAATCTCGTGCTAGAGTAACACAATTAAAATCACCCCCATAAACCATGTCCCTATTGTCATGACGCAAGAAGTGCAACAGCCCACCCTGGAAAACTCCTCCCTCTCCTTGCGACGCACCAGAAGGACATACACAGTCAATAAGGGAATCTCCACCCCGAGGTACCGCACACGAGCGAACAACACCCGGCCATCTTCATCCATCTCCGTGTGAAGCATGAACTGGACGCCCTCCGGGAGAACATCATCAGCGTGCCCCAAGGACATCCTCGGCGGATTAAGCACTACATGAAAATCATCAGTCAATCCAGACAAAGCACTCAAGTCACGCACATTATGCTCCTGAATAAAGGCTACATCTACACGTTGCTCACGAAGCACAGCCACCAAACCTATCTGCACAGCCAAGTCACGTAAACCACGCACATTCAGCGTCGCACAAGTCAGAGAGGGCGCCATCAGGAAGGCGAGGAGGACCCCACCAACGCCACAGCCCGTAGAAGGTGGAACAGAGCCCCCCCCATGGGAGGCAGTAGGAACATAGGCACACCATCCGGCAACCCCACAGTGGAGGGTCCCACAGGAACGTTGGCGCTCGCACTCTTTGTAGTCTTCGTCAACTTCAAAGTCAATGCATCACGTCCAGGACCATCCACACCAGAGGACACCATCCACTGATCAACCACAACTGCGTCCGGGCCGTCACTGCCCCCAGAGGGGGCCCCGGGAGCAACATACTGCAGCAGGCCACTAGAGGGAGGAGGAGGGGCGCACGCCACAGCAGCTCCAGCCGTAGACCCCACTCGCTTAACAGGAGGACCTTTGTCAGAGGAACGCGCCCGTGCCTCCCGCTTACGACGGGGCTGGTCCGACATCGTGACCGGGGAAGGCCCTCTAGAGCCACGAGAGGACCGCAGCGTCTCCGGAGCAACAGCAACCACGTCAGATGCACGGCCACCAGACGAAGGAGCACCACCACACGAAGGGCCCTCAGGAACGCCACTCCCACCTACACACGATGGAGCAGCATCCACAGACGTACTCGTCTCCATGACAGCACCATCTGAATCCCGATGAACCTCCGCAGTGATGATGTGCACAGGAAGCGATGGCGCAGCATCAGGCACCAACGAGCCAGGTGGGTCAAACTGCTGAACAGCCGGAGTAGGATCAGTCAAATCAGAAGGCACCAACGACGAGGAGGGTCGTGGGGGACAGACACGGTTTCCGCAACACCTGGCTGGGCCCCCCGACCCCCAAGGGGGAAAATCACTCTCCTGGAAGATAGCTGGTACCCCCATCCCGGAAGCAGTGCAACCGGCCGCAAGATGCCCTCGCAAACCACACCAAAAACAAGTGCGTGGTTGATCCTCATAGAAAACCCGCATTTGGAATCCGTAGAACTTGACCTGAGAAGGAATATCATGCGTCAAGCGCATGCCAAGTGTTCGCACATTGGTTCTTGTCATGTTCACAGAAAATGGTACCATCCGTTTTCTATGTGCGGCGGCTGGACGCCACTAGAGGAGGAAACAAGAGCGCACAGGACGCCTGCCAAGCTTGGGAGCCATAGTCATGTAATCGTTTATAAGTATTAAAGTCAGTAACCAGGAATGACTTTACATCAACCTTACTACCAAGACTATCTCAGCTATACACAGACACCACACTGGCGACGAGGATGAACTGGGAACGCAGGTATTTTGTTCAACAAAACACAAGGAAGGAGCATGCTGTCTCGCCCAGAGGAGGAAGGAGAAGCTGTCTGTGAGCACCATACCCGATGCTGTATGCAACCCCATGCTGTGTGCTGACTGTTGCTGTGTGCTGATCGTTGCTGTGTGCTGGCCGTTGCTGTGTGCTGGCCAATGCTGTGTGCTACCCAAGCTGTGCTGATTGTTGCTGTGAGAGAGGAATCTGCCGACGCTGTGTACGAAACGACGCTTTGATGCAGTGTACAAAACCCGATGTTTTGGTTACGAAACGACGCTTCGTGCTACAAAATTCTTCACGCTGTGAACCAACTGCTGCCAACTGCTGCCTACTGCTGCCAACTGCTGTGCCAACTGCTGCCTACTGCTGTACCAACTGCTGACAACTGCTGTACCAACTGCTAACAACTGCTGTGTTGCTGTGAGTAGAGTAACAACACATGTACACAAGGGCTAGGTAAGAAATCAGTTGCTGCTGTGTTGTGCACTGTTGTGAACTTTTGCATTAAAATGCTTGTGTGCTTTGCAAAATTAAAGTAATTACAGTGAATTCTTGAATAACATATACAGTGCAGTAAGTGTTATATATTCTGAGGAACATTTTAAGTGATAAGTTTAAATTTATTCAGTAAAAATGGCAAATATACCTCAGTTTCCTGCATTTGATCCTGACTGTGACCAGACAAACCTGTCACAGAGGTGGGTCAAATGGCTTAAAAGGTTTGAAAATTTGTTGATAGTTTCTGACATCAAAAGTGCTGAAAGAAAGCGTGCCTTTCTGCTTCATTATGCAGGTGATAGAGTTTGTGACATCTTTGATACACTGAAAGACACTGGTGGTGCCAAAGATTATGACACTGCCAAGGCCAAATTAACTGAGCATTTCAAACCAAGGCAAAATACTGCTATGGAAATTATGCATTTCAGGAGAGCAAAACAACTCTCTAATGAAACTGTTGATCAATACCATACACGTCTGCAGGGTTTAGCAACCCATTGTGAGTTTGCTGATGTTGACAAAGAAATCAAACAGCAAATAATTGAAACATGCACATCTACACGTCTTCGTCGAAGAGCTCTAGAACTTGTTGATGATGAAAGTTCTCTTAACAACATACTGGATATGGCTCGTCGAATGGAAGATGCTGCACGTGATGCTCGTGCCATGGAGTGCAGTGCCAACAACGGTTCTGCCACTGTTACTAACAGTCATGAAGTATGTAAGGTTCAGGGAGTACACCATGATCATAGAAGATATCATGCCAAACCTAACATTAAATTGAGCCGAGAACCACATCACAACTGGAGTCATGGAACAAGACTCAAGCAGTCACAACGACTCACATCAGAGGTTGTCAATAATAAATGTTACAATTGTGGAGGAGACTACCCACACCAAGATAATGTTTGTCCTGCACAAGGTAAGAAGTGCTATGAGTGTAGAAAACTAGGTCATTTTGGTGCTATGTGTCGTTCCGCACTAAAGAAACCACAATCAATAAATAAAAGCAATGTACGAGGATCAAGTCATAGGAGTCGAGGTGGCAAACACAATATTGCACCTCAAATCAAGAATGTTAATAATATACAAGACAACATTTCATTACAACCAGTCTCAGATGACAGTGAATGTGATTATATTTGTGGAGTACAAGCAATCACAGAATGGAATGATCTTCCAAACAACCCAGAGACTATAGTATACATTGCTGGCATTTGTCTCAAAATTCTCATTGACACTGGATCAAACATTGACACCATTGCTGAGTGCCACTATGAAAAATTTAAAAAACAGTTCCCAAAGCTTGAAAAATACAATGGCAAAGCCACTGCCTATGCTTCAAAGGTAGCCTTACCAGTGATTGGAACTTTCACTGCAGAGATTAAGTCAAAGAATGCAATGCTCATTACTACATTCCATGTTGTTAGGAATGCAAAGGAGTCTTTACTCAGTTACAAGACTTCAACCAAATTGGGGCTACTTCAGCTTTCTAATGCTGTAGCAGTGGAATCTGCAAACAATGTTGATGCTATTGTTGCTGAATTTTCTGATCGGTTTAAATCCATAGGTTGTTATACTGATAGCAAGGTACATCTGCATATCAACCCAGATGTAATTCCAGTTGCCCAACCACATCGCCGACAACCATTCCATACTCGCAAGAAAGTCGATGCCGAACTGGATAGGCTGATAGAACTAGATATCATTGAACCGGTAACAGGCCCAACACCATGGGTAAGCCCAATTGTCACTCCACCAAAGCCGAAGAATCCAGATGAGATACGCATTTGTGTAGACATGCGTGTTCCCAACAAGGCAATAATGCGTGAACGCCATCCTACACCCACTGTAGATGATATGATTTACCGCTTGAATGGTGCAACTGTATTAGCAAGTTAGATTTAAACAAGGGCTATCATCAGCTTGAACTTGATGATGAGAGTCGATTCATCACAACGTTTACGACACATCGAGGTCTGTATAGGTACAAGCGCCTGAGTTTTGGTATTAACAGTGCTGCTGAAGTATTCCAGCACATCATCAGCCAGGTATTGCAAGATATACCTAATGCTGACAACATGTCTGATGACATCATTGTTTATGGCCGTACCCAAGCTGAACACGACAAAGCTCTTCGTGCAACATTGCAACGCTTACGAGAAAAGAATTTGACGCTAAGCCGAGCAAAGTGTGAGTTCAATCAACATAAAATTGAATTCTTTGGACATGTACTTAGTGACAAAGGTCTGTCTCCAGATCCTAAGAAAGTTGCAGATATCAAGAATGCTGCACCTCCTTCAACATCCACTGAAGTACATAGTTTTCTGGGAATGGCAAACTACTGTTCTCGCTTCATTCCAGATTTTGCTACCATTACGAAGCCTCTACGTGAGCTCCTGAAGAAAAATGCATCATGGTACTGGAGCGATGTCGAGCAAAATGCATTTGATGCTGTGAAAGATGCACTAGTAGAAAATGCGACTGCTGCATACTTTGATCCATCAATGGACACTGAGTTAACGGTGGATGCTAGTCCTGTTGGTTTAGGTGCTGTGTTAGCCCAACACAAACCTGGTCAACCAGATTCAAGAGTAGTAATTGCCTATGCCAGCCGTTCTCTCACAGATGTTGAGCAACGATACAGTCAGACAGAGAAGGAAGCTCTTGCTCTTGTATGGGGCTGTGAACACTTCAATGTGTATCTGCTTGGTGCACCCTTTACCACGATAGTCACTGACCACAAACCGTTGGAGACCATCTTCAATAATCCAAAGTCCAAACCACCAGCTCGCATTGAGAGATGGGCTCTTCGTCTGCAACCATACAACTTTACGGTGAAATACAAGCCAGGTGCAGGCAATCCCGCTGATTACATCAGTCGACATCCTGCCAACAGTTTCACCATCACCAAGCATCAGCAAGTTGCCGAGGAATATGTACACTCTGTAACCTGTGATGCAGTCCCTAAGGCTCTCACTCTTGATGAAATCCGTACTGCAACCCTAGAGGACCCAACTCTGCAAGCAACAGTGGATGCATTGACTAAGAAAAAGTTTCCACGCATCCCACCCTCAGGAGTTGACCAAGATGCATTCAAAGCACTTGAACGCATCCAGACAGAATTAAGTGTTACGCAACAACGCGACACCGTGCTGCGAGGTACTCGTATCGTCATTCCAGCTGTTCTCCAGCAACGTGCTCTGAAGCTTGCACATCAAGGACACCAAGGTCTTGTAAGGACCAAACAGCTGCTACGAGAAAAGGTGTGGTTTCCTGGCATTGATCGTCAAGCTAAGGACATGCATGATGCCTGTGTCCCTTGCCAAGCTGCAGTGGATACTTCAAGACCAACACCTCTACAACCTTCACCACTACCTGCTGCACCATGGATGGAAGTATCGATGGACTTCTGTGGACCGCTACCAACTGGAGAGTACTTGATGGTAGTCATTGATGATCACTCACGTTATCCAGAAGTAGAAATCATCACTTCCACATCTGCAAAGGCTGTCATCCCGAAACTCGACAAGATCTTTTCAAACTTTGGCATTCCTGAAGTTGTCAAGACGGACAATGGACCGCCATTTAATGGACAAGACTTTGTCAACTTTGCTGAGCATATTGGATTCAAACACCGCCGTGTGATGCCACTACATCCACAAGCAAATGGAGAAGTCGAGAGATTCATGCAACCTCTCATGAAAGCTGTACGCTGTGCTCATGCCGAAGGACGATCCTGGAAACAAGCTATGTATGCTTTTCTCAGGAACTACCGTGCAACACCGCATGGAACACTGGGCAAGTCGCCTGGCGAACTTTTATTTGGACGTCCTATGAGAATCGCACTACCTGTCATGCCAGCCAAGGTAACGGATAAACGTCTCGCTCAGAAGGATGCACTAGCCAAGGGCAAAATGAAAATTGCTCATGATCAACGTGCAAAGGAACAATTCATAAAGGTTGGAGATACTGTTCTCGTTAAAAAGAAAAAAGAGGGAAAGCTAGATATGCCGTATGATACAAAACCATATAAAGTGATTAGTGTAAAAGGAACTATGGTAACAGCGAGTAATAGAGATCATAGTATAACACGTAATATGGCTTATTTCAAAGTGATTCCAACTAGTGTAGAAAATGATGAAGTGCAAAGTCGTGCAAAAGAAAAAGAAAATGAGTTATAACTCGATAAACAATTCATCGAGGGATATTCTTGTATTTAAGGACTCTCGTCCAAAACGTCATGTTAAACGCCCTACACGATTGATGATTAATTGTGTTCCTATGTAATGCAAAGTATTTACTTGTTATGCTAAACTAAATTTAATATTGTTTGAATAATGCAGATCTCTCATTCAATATTTTGTAACTTTGTATTACAGTTTCTTTCATGTTTGTTTAACATTGCATATGTATTTTTAACATTGAAATCCTTTGTGGTAAAGATTGTTTAAATTCTTTGTGTGTTTAATTAATGTTAAATGTATGCAATATCTCTTGATATGTTAATAACTTACTTTGTGTCAATAACTTTGCTTTGTGCTACAAGCATGGTAGACATCCTGTATTCATTCTTTTTAAAGAAAAGGAGGGATGTCATGTTCACAGAAAATGGTACCATCCGTTTTCTATGTGCGGCGGCTGGACGCCACTTAGGAGGTAAACAAGAGCGCACAGGACGCCTCCAAGCTTGGNAGGGCAAAATGAAAATTGCTCATGATCAAAGTGCAAAGGAACAATTCATAAAGGTTGGAGATACTGTTCTCGTTAAAAAGAAAAAAGAGGGAAAGCTAGATATGCCGTATGATACAAAACCATATAAAGTGATTAGTGTAAAAGGAACTATGGTAACAGCGAGTAATAGAGATCATAGTATAACACGTAATATAGCTTATTTCAAAGTGATTCCAACTAGTGTAGAAAATGATGAAGTGCAAAGTCGTGTAAAAGAAAAAGAAAAAATGAGTTATAACTCGATAAACAATTCATCGAGGGATATTCTTGTACTTAAGGACTCTCGTCCTAAACGTCATGTTAAACGCCCTACACGATATGATGATTAATTGTGTTCCTATGTAATGCAAAGTATTTACTTGTTATGCTGAACTAAATTTAATATTGTTTGAATAATGCAGATCTCATTCAATATTTTGTAACCTTGTATTACAGTTTCTTTCATGTTTGTTTAACATTGCATATGTATTTTTAACATTGAAATCCTTTGTGGTAAAGATTGTTTAAATTCTTTGTGTGTTTAATTAATGTTAAATGTATGCAATATCTCTTGATATGTTAATAACTTACTTTGTGTCAATAACTTTGCTTTGTGCTACAAGCATGGTAGACATCCTGTATTCATTCTTTTTAAAGAAAAGGAGGGATGTCATGTTCACAGAAAATGGTACCATCCGTTTTCTATGTGCGGCGGCTGGACGCCACGAGAGAAGGTAAACAAAGCACAGGACGCCTGCCAAGCTTGGGAGCCATAGTCATGTAATCATTTATTATTATTAAAGTCAGTAACCAGGAATGACTTTACATCAACCTTACTACCAAGACTATCTCAGCTATACACAGACACCACAGATACTTCAAGACCAACACCTCTACAACCTTCTCCACTACCTGCTGCACCATGGACGGAAGTATCGATGGACTTCTGTGGACCGCTACCAGCTGGAGAGTACTTGATGGTAGTCATTGATGATCACTCACGTTATCCAGAAGTAGAAATCATCACTTCCACATCTGCAAAGACTGTCATCCCGAAGCTCGACAAGATCTTTTCAAACTTTCGCATTCCTGAAGTTGTCAAGACGGACAATGGACCGCCATTCGATGGACAAGACTTCGTCAACTTTGCTGAGCATATTGGATTCAAACACCGCCGTGTGATGCCACTACATCCTCAAGCAAATGGAGAAGTCGAGAGATTCATGCAACCTCTCATGAAAGCGGTACGCTGTGCTCATGCCGAAGGACGATCCTGGAAACAAGCAATGTATGCTTTTCTCAGGAACTACCGTGCAACACCGCATGGAACACTGGGCAAGTCGCCTGGCGAACTTTTATTTGGACGTCCTATGAGGATCGCACTACCTGTCATGCCAGCCAAGTTAACGGATAAATGTCTCGCTGAGAAGGATGCACTAGCCAAGGGCAAAATGAAAATTGCTCATGATCAACGTGCAAAGGAACAATTCATAAAGGTTGGAGATACTGTTCTCGTTAAAAAGAAAAAAGAGGGAAAGCTAGATATGCCGTATGATACAAAACCATATAAAGTGATTAGTGTAAAAGGAACTATGGTAACAGCGAGTAATAGAGATCATAGTATAACACGTAATATGACTTATTTCAAAGTGATTCCAACTAGTGTAGAAAATGATGAAGTGCAAAGTCGTGCAAAAGAAAAAGAAGAAATGAGTTATAACTCGATAAACAATTCATCGAGGGATATTCTTGTATTTGGGGACTCTCGTCCAAAACGTCATGTTAAACGCCCTACACGATATGATGATTAATTGTGTTCCTATGTAATGCAAAGTATTTACTTATTATGCTAAACTAAATTTAATATTGTTTGAATAATGCAGATCTCTCATTCAATATTTTGTAACTTTGTATTACAGTCTCTTTCATGTTTGTTTAACATTGCATATGTATTTTTAACATTGAAATCCTTTGTGGTAAAGATTAAGTTGTTTAAATTCTTTGTGTGCTTAATTAATGTTAAATGTATGCAGTATCTCTTGATATGTTAATAACTTACTTTGTGTCATAACTTTGCTTTGTGCTACAAGCATGGTAGACATCCTGTATTCTTTCTTTTTAAAGAAAAGGAGGGATGTCATGTTCACAGAAAATGGTACCATCCGTTTTCTATGTGCGCGGCTCAGACGCCAGAGAGATGGGAGGTAAAAAAAGCATACAGGACGCTACCAGCTTGGAAGCAGCTATCATGTAATTATTTAAGTATTAAAGTCAGTAACCAGGAATTACTTTATATCAACCTTACAACCAAGACTATCTCAGCTATACACAGATACCACAGGTCCGAATCTGAAAATTCAGGCAAGTTATGCTTTTTCTCCAACCCGTCCTCGACTCAAGTCCATTACATTCAGCGGTCGACCCCACAGACGCATTCATAAATTTTAACATGCTGTTCATTCAAAACGGGAATTTTCTCAAGTATAAATTAATATTATAATATATTAGCATATTGTGTATAAATAGGCATAGGTTAGGTTAGGTCAGGTGTTTAGGTTCTGCTGGCGATTATTTGTATTTATAGTACGTGGGTGAAGCATTTACAGCGTTGTGGTTCGAACAAAATTCGTCAGTGAAGCACTTGTTCCGGATATGTTCGAACGTCAGCAGTTGTGAGTCGTGTGTAAACCGCTTTTCATTCATAAACAGGGGGTTTGGCGGGTGCATGGAATCACTTTTGGATCTTTGTTTGGAGGACGGGCTGTTTTTCTCATAATGCCTGGGGTTTGAATCCCTGGCAGGTGGTGGTCCAGTGGTATTCGCTTTAATTTTAGCCGCCTCGGTTTTGAGTCTTTGCTCCTCGAGTCTTATTTTTGCTAACTCTAGCGCCATCTCTCTGTCCCTATAAGCTGCACTTTCCGCTTGGCTAGGCTGGCATAAAGGTGTATCATCTGCCAATAGTTCTTGATCTATGCAATGTTGTTGTATTTCATTCACCAAAGTCCACTTTTTTCCGCGTCATTTAACTCGAGGCCAAATTCCTTGCCTAACAATACTAAATTAGATTTGGTAAGTTTCTTGATCTCTACCACTGAAGGATCATTTGCCAGTTCCTGCATTTTAGATGCCATCACTAATAAATTTAGCTCCTAGCAAAAGACAAAATTAAAAATTAAAAATTGGAACAAAAAACAAAAATTTGCTCGGCCCCTAACACAAGGCCACACTTACCTCAATCGTGAAGGGATCCAGCTGGGTGTCCAGTCAGTGCAAGATATCCTTTGCTAGATGAGCTGGGCCCTAGGCTAACACACAACCGTTCTGCGGAAAACAAGAGTTTTAGTTTTGGCACTCAAGAATTTAATTTTTTACAATTACGTTCATCCCGTTCCGGCCAACCACTTGTTATAATTGAAATGTCTGCTACGTGGGGTCTAGTATTATGGAGTAGGGTCAGCAGTTAGAATTAAGATGTAACTCAAGTATTGGAGATCATAAAGGCCCATCCCCCAATAGATATAAGAGATTCCATACTTATGGTGGCTTACTGAAAATGTCAGCCTAGAGGTAGATCATAGATCTCCTACACTGGAAAATGGATACTCCTATAAAACTAACTTATTTATAACCCCTCTTAACAACTCCCCATATACATTTCCACCAC
>WNGS01164090.1:34309-45295 GCA_020271785.1 Procambarus virginalis
AACATTCAACGATTTATCGGTATGTGTGGCATACTATCGACGCTTTTGTCAGAACTTTTCCAGTGTTGCCACTCCTCTCACAAGACTTGTTGCGGAAGGCCGTTAAATTTAAGTGGTCATCGGACGGTGCAGAGGCATTTAAAAATTTGAAATTGATCTTAGTCTTAGCTTCCGCCCCAGTGCTTGCTAGTCCAAGGTTCGACCGTCTGTTTAAAAATTCAGGTTGAACGTCTGACTCGGTGCTGGTGCAGTGTTGTTGCAAACTGGGGATGATAAAGTGGAAACACCCAGTATATTATTACTCTGTGAAATTTGATATGGCACAACGCAATTACTCAGTGATAGAAAAAGAGGCGTTGGTGCTAGTGTTAAATGTAAAAAGTTTGAAGTTTACCTCACAGGTAATATAGTGGAAGTGTACACGGACCATAACCCACTAGTTTTCATGAATCAGATGAAGCAGAAGAATAAACGCATCCTCAGGTGGGCATTGTACCTACAGGACTTCAATCTTCTATTATCCACCTACAGGGCCGGCTCAACGTGATAGCCGACGCTCTGTCCCGGTTGCCTGAGTAACATTCATCTGAGCCACAGGAAGCCATATACCAACTGTCATGCTTTAGTTATTTTTTTTTTTTAGGTTCTCCTTTGACATTAAATATTCCGTGTCCAATTTATTTACTTCCCTGTTTTTTTTTTGTATGTGTTTTTTTCTTTCAGAGAATTCCTTTGTACTTTTCTTGCAGAGAAATTGTTGTTTTGATTGATTTTCTTTTATGTCATGGATTTTCCTTTTTATTCTCTGTATACTCTTACAAAAAAAATATGACTACTATTCTAGTAGTCACATTATTTTTTTCTCTGAAGGGGGAGGAGTGTTTCGACCCTGGTTTTTTAGTTGGAAACCAGAGGTCAAAATTGAACTAAATAAACTACCTTGTAGTATGGGTCACGCTTGTCAACGTGTATTGTTTGTATCTCCCTGCCAGACGTAAGACAATTCTTGTTGCTCACAAAGCATTCAGACTCTTGAGCTTATTGTGGATTAGTAACATTGTTATAAGATTAACTATCCTTAGAACTAGTAAAGTAACATTATGAGGCATAGGGGAAGATGTTTTAATGTGTATAGCTGCACTATCAATTAGGCTCTTCCCGGCACCACACAATGCGGGAGGCTGATCTGGGCTGAAGCGTCCTTCTGGTCTGAGCTGGCGTGGTGTGGACAGGACATTCCTACCTTCCTCCTCGTTCTTGATTTCTGTGTTTTTTCCAAGATAAGTACTGTGTTCATTCTTCATTGTCTGACATAGGCGTGCTCTAGTGTGTAGAGTACTATATTTTGTAGGAGTTAGGTGTTCCCATTGTTTGTATTACTAGTTATTCTAAGAGGGGGTCCCATTGGAACCACGTGGTCCCCTTATCCTAAGCTGACTCTAACTTCAAGTAATTCAACCGTAGAGCTTTACCCTAGCTTGTGTTCAGTGTAAACCCTTGTATCCTGCTTATGTGGACCAAGGCTTTTAACGTAAGATAGTGTGGTAAAGTTATTAACATTATTGTTATTGGTGCGAATGTATATGGGGGGTTGTTAAGAGGGTTTAATAAATAAGTTTTTTTTTTGAGGTGTAGTGTATCTTTACTCCTGTTGTAGTATCACAGTTGATTGTATCCCAGATGGCAGATCTGTTTTAAAACATTAAAGTATAAACAGGAACCTATGTTCCTTGGAGGCCGGGCCTAATTGCGTCACTACCCAGTTACACCTTGATTGTAACTGCTTGCCCTTACATCCATATAACACTAGGCCCCATAGTAAAGCCACCCATCTTTTTTTGTAACACCTGCTTACCCCATTCTTATCGAAAGGGAGACTACTTTTGTCTGAGGGTTCTTCCTGGAAGGGCATGGTGATCTTCCAAGACACCAGTGCCATCCAGACTTTAATTTCAGAGAGTACTTTGCAAGGTGCCAACACTCTCGACACTGGAGAGGTGGTACTGGTCGAGGGTGTCACTAGTGATACTCGAGCAGTATCCCTCTATATGGTTACCCTGGAATCTGATTTCCACAAGGGTGTTTGTACAGTCGGAATCACTTCGTACCTACCTTTCCCTAATGTTGATGTAATATTGGGTAATGATGTAGCAGGGGATAAGGTAGGGGACTCCAGACTGCCTATTATGTTGCCTACCCCTAAGGTTTCCCTGGATCTACCCGCCGCAGAGGATAATGTTGTGTACCCTGCATGCGCGGTGACCAGGTCTATGGGACTTAAATGTATGGGCAGCCCTGTGCTGGCCAAGGTGGTAAATCCCAAGGACACAAGGAACTTTCCGAGTGGTGAAAGTCAAGTGGACCTTGCGAACACATTCATGGCCCGACTCGATGACGTGGCCAAGGACATTGTGGAGAGCCTGCCACGGCCGCCTACCGAGAGTAGTGAGGAGTTGGAGGAGAACACTGTTGAGCCTCGGCCAATGGCATCTGACCAAGGCCTGGACGCCTCCTTGAGTGAGTTACAGAAAGCTGACCCCAGTCTTGCAGACTGCCACGAGGTAGCCATCTCTAAGATGGAAATTGTAGACGCAGCAACTGGGTACTACTACTACAATGATCGGATTTTGATGAGAAAATGGAGACCACAGAGTGCTCCCTTGTCAAATGAGTGGGAGGTAGTCCACCAGGTTATGTTGCTGTCCTGCTACAGAGAGAGTTTTGTCAGCTGCTCATGATGATCCTATGGGGGGGGACATTAAGGTCCCCCCATTTTGTGATATTACTTATCACAAAATCTGCAAGAATTTTTTTGGCCCAATCTGAAAAGTGATGTGGCAAAATTTTGTAATGCATGTATTGTTTGTCAACTTGTTGGTAAACCAAACCAGACACCACCTAAAGCTCCTCTAAGGCCTATTGTCGTGCCGGAGGAACCATTTTCTCATGTGGTAATGGACTGTGTTGGTCCATTATCTAGAACTAAATCCGGTAATATTTATCTAATCACGATGATATGTATCACGACCCGTTACCCAGAGGCTTTTGCTGTAAGGAACATCCAAGCAAAGACTGTTGTTGCTCGTATATAGCAATTTTTCTCTACTTTTGGACTGCCTCGGGTCGTGCAAACGAACAATGGTACTAATTTTAAGTCTGATATTTTTTAACAATTCTGTAAGGACCATGGAATAACTCATAAGATTTCCAGCCCATACCATCCACAGAGTCAGGGGGGTCATTGAGCGGTTTTAGCTAACTCTGAAGCAGATGTTGATGACATCGTGTGAGAGTTCCCACAACTTCTGGAATGAGAACTTGCCTTATGTTTTGTTTGCCGCTCGAGAGGGGTTGCAAAGTTAACTGGGTTGTTCGCCTTTTGAGTTAGTCTTTGGCCATAAAGTTTGTGGACCCTTGCAAATGTTACAGGAGAATCTGTTAGGGAACGTAACGTTAACCGAAGGTTCGGATTTCTTTGCGCAACACCACCAGAGACTCAAGAACTGCAAGGCGGCTGCACTAAAGTATCTTGGGAAGGCCCAAGAAAATATGAAAGAACGAAACGATGCTAAGGCTAAGTTGCAGGTATTTCAGCCTGGGGACCCTGTCCTGGTATTAAAGCCTCGATTAGGGAACACTATGTCCCACAAGTACGAAGACCTCTACATTGTGACAGAAAAGACTGGGGACCTCATGTACAAAGTGAGGCACTCTGACAAGCGTAACCAGGTAATGCTTGTACACTTGAATCGGCTGAAGAAGTTCCAGGGCCCCAGCCCAATTGCACTAACCAATGTTTCCATTTCCAGTGAGGGAAGGGATGATTGTTCTGGGGACCCAACTAATCTCATTCTCAATAATTCTAGTTCTGTGAATGCTGTGGAGGAGGGACTGTCCCATTTGCAGATGGCCCAACGTGAAGAGGTGCAGTCGTTGCTTGACGAATTCTCCAGTCTGTTCGGGGAGGTCCCGACGCAGTCTGATGCCATTTACCACGATGTCAAGTTGATGGACTACACCCCCATTCGCCTTCAACCCTATCGGATGAGTCCGGAAAAGAAGGCCATCGCACGGAAAGAGGTCGACTTCTTGCTCCAGCACGGCCTCATCCGGCCGAGCTAGGGCTCTCGGTGCTCGCCCTGCAGTTTGGTCCCCAAACCAGATGGCTCCTGGCGATTATGCACCGACTACCGGCAGCTCAACAAGGTGATCATTGTGGATGCTTTTCCGCTGCCCCTCTTCGAAGACTGCATCAACAAAATAGGAAACGCCATGTGAGTCTCGAAAATTCGACCTCTCGAGGGGTTATTATCAGATCCCACTCACTGAACGTGCGAACAACTAATTGCGTTCGTAACACCGATGGTGTCTTTGAGTGTCAAGTGTTACCTGTTCGGCTTGCGTAATGCTCCTGCCACGTTCCAGAGGCTAATTTTTTTTTTTGAGATATATACAAGAATTGTTACATTCTTGTACAGCCACTAGTACGCGTAGCGTTTCGGGCAGGTCCCTGGAATACGATCCCCGCCGCGAAGAATCGTTTTTTCATCCAAGTACACATTTTACTGTTGCGTAAAACAGAGGCTACAGTTAAGGAATTGCGCCCAGTATATCCTCCTGGCCAGGATTTGATGAACTCTTTGCTTGCTAATGTGCCAAATTGTCGGGTGTATTTAGATGACATTGTGCTCTTTGATAGTAATTGGGCTGACCACATAGCTAGGTTATGCCAGTTGTTCACAGTTTTGAAAAATGCAAATCTAACCTTAAATGCAAAAAGTGTCATTTGTCCAAGGCACAGTGCCAAGGCACAGTGGCATACCTCGGTTATGAAGTGCGCCAAGGAAAAGTGTTACCTCGGCAAGATAAAATCAGTGCCATCCTGGAGTATCCCGTGCTCCAGTCTAAAAAGGACATTCAAAGGTTTATCGGTATGTGTGCATACTATCGACGCTTTTGTCAGAACTTTTCCAGTGTTGCCACTTGTTATGAAGAGGTAGTGGGCTTGCTATGGGGGAACTGGTACTATTAAGGGGTAAGGGTAAGTAGAATACAGAGGTATCAAATATGGGAGAACGAAAAGGCCTGCCCCCCAAAATAAAAGATCCACTGTAATAAATACTTGCTACTAAACCCGGTTAGTCTAGAGATAGATCATTGTACTCCCACACAGGAACAAGGGATACTCTGTTCAAACTTATTATTATTAACCCCTTAACAACCCCCCATACACAATCACACCAATAACAATACAATACTAACTTTACCATACAATCTTACGTTAAAAGCCTTCGTCCACATAGACAGGATACAAGGTTTTACACTGAAACAAGCTAGGGTAAAGCTCTACTATTGAAACACTTGAAGTTAGAGTCAGCTTAGGGTAGGGGACCACGTGTTTACACTGGGACCCCCCATTAGCATAACAGGTGAGATAAACACTTAAAAACACTTACTACACCCCAGGTATACTACTCTACACATAGAACGATGGGAATGCCGCATATAACAAAATGAGTTATGGAGTACTTAACCAAATTAAGACAGAAATAAAGAACTAAGAGGAAGGAGGAGCACGTCCTAACACCACAGTCAGCCAGCAGAGAAGGCGCCTCAGTCCAGAACAGCCTGCCGCATGCGTGTGGTGCGGGAAGAGCCCAATTGATCATACAGCTATACACATTAAAACATCTTCCCCTTATGCCTCATATTGCTACTTTCCTCGTTCTATGGGTAGTTAAACTTATAACAATGTTACTTAATCCACAACAAGTTCAAGAGTCTAAATGCTTTGTGAGCAACAAGAATAGTCTTACGTCTGGCAGGGAAGATACGACATATGCAGCTCGCAAAGCGTGTTTACTATATGGTAGTTTATTAAGCTCAAAATTTGACCTCTGGTTTCCATCTAATTGACCCAGGGTCGTAACACCACTACACTCACAGACTTGTTGCGGAAGGCCGTTAAATTTAAGTGGTCATCAGACTGTGCAGAGGCATTTAAAATTTTGAAATTGATCTTAGCTTCCGCCCCAGTGCTGGCTAGTCCAAGGTTCGACCGACCATTTAAAATTCATGTTGACGCGTCTGACTCGGGTGCTGGTGCAGTGTTGTTGCAAACTGGGGATGATCAAGTGGAACACCCAGTATATTATTACTCTGTGAAATTTGACAAGGCGCAACGCAATTATTCAGTGGTAGAAAAAGAGGCGTTGGCGCTAGTGTTAACATGTAAAAAGTTTGAAGTCTACCTCACAGGTAATATAGTGGAAGTGTACATGGACCATAACCCACTAGTATTCGTGAATCAGGTGAAGGAAAAAAATAAATGCATCCTCAGGTGGGCATTGTACCTACAGGACTTCAATCTTTCCATTATCCACCTACCGGGCCGGCTCAACGTGATAGCCGATGCTCTGTCCCGTTACCTGAGTAACATTCATCTGAGCCACAGGAAGCCATATACCAACTGTCAGGTTTAGTTATTATTTTTTTTTTGTAGGTTCTCTTGTGACATTAAATATTGCGTGTTAAATTTATTTACTTCCCTGTTTTTTTTTTTGTATGTGTTTTTTTTCTTTCAGAGAATTCCTTTGTACTTTTCTTGCAGAGAAATTGTTGTTTTTGGTTGATTTTCTTTTTTGGCATAGATTTTTCTTTTTATTCTCTGTATACTCTTACAAAAAATATGACAACTATTCTAGTAGTGACATTTTTTTTCCTCTAAAGGGGGGGGGGTGTTACGACCCTGGGTTCATCAGTGGAAACCAGAGGTCAAAGTGAGCTAAATAAACTTCTTCATATTATTTGGGATGCTTGCCGATGTGTCTCTGTTTGTGTCTTCCTTGCCAGACGTAAGACGATTTTTGTTTCTCACAGAGCATTTAAAGACTGAGATTGTGGTTGATTAATAATTAATAAAATAGTTATCAACTATGTTTACCAATGATTAGAAAGTATTAGTAAAGTAGATCTGAGTAAACTTGGATATGGGGCTGATGTACGATTAGCTGAGTAGTCGGCCGGCAGCGAGAGAGCTGGAGGAAGCTGGAACTGGAGACGCTCCTCCTTCTCTGGGCTGGCGTCGTGCTGTTAAGATCTCTGCATCCCTCTCCCCTTCCTCCTGCTTCTCTCCCTTACCTTATCCTGTGTCTAGTCTACCAAGATAAGTACTGAGTTGTGTTCATATTTTCTGGCATAAATGTGTTCTAATGTGTAGAGTATTATTGTGTATTAATTAGGTGATCACTAGTGTTTATATTGTTAAGTTACTCTAAGGGGGTCCCAGTGGAACAACGTGGGTTCCAGTAGTGGTTCCAGTAGTACCAATAAGCTACCTAGAGTCCGAGCTAGTGTCCCTTGCCTAGTAGACTTTACCCTAGCTTGTGCTCATTGTAAACCATGTACCCAGCTTAAGTAATAAATAAATAAATAAATAAATAAATGTTTATTCAGGTAAGGTACATACATCCAAGAGATTTTACATAAATTGATCGATTTATAGATAGAGCTAGTACATACAATGCCTAAAGCCACTATTACGCAATGCGTTTCGGGCAGAAAAAACATTAATGACTAACACTTAATACTAATTGAGTATAAAGAATAAAATGTGTTGAGAACAAATAAAAATAAAGATAAAAAAGGGGGGAACATGGCTGAAAAAGCAGCACAAATACAATTAGGTCGACAAACAGCGTTGTTTAAGAAAACAGATATGGGTTGACAATAGAGGGGTAAGGTAGGTTACAGGAAATTTATTAGGTAGTGCTTCGTTTTTATCTTAAACTGGTTGAGAGAGGTACAGTCTTTAACATGGTTGGGAAGGTCATTCCACATTCTGGGTCCCTTGATTTGTAGAGCATTTCTACTTTGATTAAGTCGTACTCTTGGAATATCAAAACTGTATTTATTTCTGGTGTGGTGCTCATGGGCTCTGTTACAACCTTCAATGAAGCTTTTGAGGTCAGGCTTGGCATTACAGTTCAGCATTTTATATATGTATAATACACATGAGAGAATGTGCAGTGGCTTAATATCTAACATATTCAGAGATTTGAGTAGGGGTACCGAGTGATGTCTGGGGCCAGAGTTGGATATTGTCCTAATAGCAGCTTTTTGTTGAGCAATTAGAAGACATAAATGATTTTGTGTAGTAGAACCCCAAGCACAAATACCATAGTTGAGATATGGATAGATGAGGGAGTAATAGAGCGTCACCAGGGCTGGACGGGGTACATAATATCTGATCTTAGAAAAAATGCCAACAGTTTTGAAACTTTTTTTATATATTTAGAATGTGTCCCTGGAAATTCAGCTTGTGGTCAATGAGAACGCCAAGGAATTTGCCATCTAATTTGTTACAAATTTGGGTATTGTTTATTCTGAGATTTATTTGATTAGAGGATTTATTGCCAAACAGAATATAGAAAGTTTTGTCAATGTTAAGGGTGAGTTTGTTGGCAGTTAGCCAAAGATGGACTTTATTTAGCTCAGTATTTACTGTGGCATTTAGAGCAAAGGGGTCAGGACTGGAGTAAATGAAGGTTGTGTCGTCAGCAAATAGAATTGGTTTGAGGTGTTGGGAGGCATTTGGAAGGTCATTAATGTAGATGAGAAAGAGGAGAGGGCCAAGTATGCTGCCCTGAGGAACACCGATGTTGATGGGTAGGGTGGGAAAATTGAATTATTGACAGAAACGTACTGGAGCCTGTCAGTAAGGTAAGAGTTGAGGTATTGCAGGAGTGTCCTCTGACTCCATAATGATGTAATTTAAGAAGAAGGTTTTGGTGGTTGACAGTGTCAAAAGCCTTACGTCCCAACTAACCCAAGAGGGAACTCATTTTTATCAAGAGCTGCATGAACCAAGTTATCATACTAATAAGTGCATCGTTAGTGCTTTTGGGTCTGAGGGTCTGAAGCCATATTGACAAGAGCTAAGTATATTGTGTTTGGCTAGATAAGAGTAAATCTGCTTGTAGATTAGTTTTTCAAATATTTTTGACAAGTTAGGCAGGATTGATATAGGTCTGTAGTTGTTAACATCTGTGAGATCACCACATTTGTAGACAGGGTTTACTCTCGCTTTTTTTTAAATATCTGGAAAGGTTTGGAGTTCAAGTGACTTGTTGAAGAGCAATGCAATAGCAGGAGGTATTGATCTGGAGTTTTTTTTTTGTAAATTAAAGTTGGTATCGCCTCAAGGGCACTAGACTTAATTAAGGGAAAGGATTATATCATTAACGCCAACGTCAGTGGAATTATCATTAACGTCAGTGGAATAATAGGCTTTAGGTACAAACCATGTGGACCAAGGCTTTTACGTTAGATAGTGTGGTAAGTAAGTAAAGTAATTATGTTATGGTGTGAATGTATATGGGGGTTGTTAAGAGGGGTTAATAAATATGTTAGTTTTATAGAAGTATCCATTCTTCCTGTGTAGGAGATCTATGATCTACCTCTAGGCTGACATTTTCAGTAAGCCAATAAGTATTACTCGTATATTTTTATTGGGGGCCGAGCCTTTATGATCTCCAATACTTGAGTTACATCTTAAATTAGTAAATAATCTACTGTTAAGCTTTATGCGGTGTTTCTGTTGAACCACTTCTGAATACTTCTGAAATACCACTTCTGAAATAGCAAACCATTTACTCAAGCCTTCAGCTCTAGGTGTCTTCAACACCGAGTTGCCTATATTCACTAAACTCTAAATGTGATGAGGACCCTAGGAGTCCATTAAAGTGTTAAATCATTGAGGAGATTCCAACGATCAACGTGGACCAGGACCAGGTGAGGCTGGTCTAAGAGACCCACAAGGACTCGACCTTTCTCTCAGGCCCTATACGGTTGCTCTCGTATTTTCTCTGCTGATTCCGACAGCTTCGTGAAGCGTCTGCCACATGTACATTGGCGACGTACGCATTGCAGTCGGGAAAGCAAAATAGAAAACCCCCACAATTATTTAGTATATGTGGGTTGGGGGTCTGAATAGATGAGAGTAGTATCATCAGCAAACAATATAGGTTTAAGAATATTAGAGACATTAAGCAGATCATTGATATATATACATATATAAGAAATAGAAGAGGTCCCAAGATGCTGCCCTGTGGCACTCCAACGGTTATTGGTAGAGTGGAAGAGGTTGTATCATTGATGGCTACATTTGTGTCTGTCACTAAGATAGGACAGAATATGGTCCAGGGCAAGGCATGGATTCCATAATGCTGGAGTTTAAGTAAGAGGTAGTTGTGATTAACAGTATCAAATGCTTTTCTTAGGTCCAATCGGAAAACCAATGAAAAGTCCAATCGGAAACTCATTTTTGCCCAGGGCTGAGTAAATTACATCAAGGAGACTAATGAGTGCATAATTGGTGCTCTTTTGGGACCGGAAGCCAAACTGGCAGGGGGCTGAGTATGTCGAATTTTACGAGGTAGGAATAGAGCTGTTTGTAGATAATTTTTTCAAATATTTTTGATAGAATGGGTAGATTTGATATTGGTCTATAATGTTTATGTCCGCTGGATTGCCTCCTTTATGAACTGGCGTTACTCTTGCTTTTTTTAAGGATATCAGGGAAGGTATGACACTATGGATTTGTTGAACAGTAGAGCTATGGGTGGCGCAAGGGCATGGGAGGCGCTCTTGTATACAATGGACGGAATTCACTGATGTTCCCTCCTTGGTTTTTAGAGAGTGTATGATGGACACAACATTTGCCGGGCTGACTGGTAAAAGGAGAAGAGAGTTTGGATAGCTGCCTGAGAGATATGTGTTAATATAACTGAAAACTCACACCCCAGAAGTGACTCGAACCCATACTCCCAGGAGCAACGCAACTGGTATGTACAGGGACGCCTTAAACCACTTGACCATCACGACCGGACAAAAGGAAGTGATAGCCGAGGCCTATATGAACCACTTCCCCGCCCCGCCGGCACTCGGATGGTAATCTTGGGCATAGCATTTTATCAAATCACCTCT
>WNGS01164091.1:1606-21449 GCA_020271785.1 Procambarus virginalis
GGGATCATCGGCTGGGACATCAGTTGGAACTACATCAGCTGTGCTTAGCCCCCTCAGGGGCATCAGGTGCTGGAACATCGGCTGGTACCATAGCAGCCGGAACAACAGCAGCAGAGCTTGGCCCCCCGGGACGTGCACAGCTGGACACAACCAGGTGTGCCATGGGCGTGCTGGATCATCGGCTGGGACATCAGCCGGAACTACATCAGCTGTGCTTAGCCCCTCAGAGGCATTCATAGCTGGAACACCATCAGCTGTGCCCTCAGCTGCTGGAGCGTCGGCTGGGACCACCTCCGCCGCAACATCGGCAGCTCTGCTTGGCCCCCAGGGGCATGCCCTGCTGTAACACCACCAGCTGTGCCATCAGCTGCTGGATCATCGGCTGGGACCACCTCCGCCGGAACAACAGCAGCTGTGCTTGGCCGCCAGGGCCATGCTCAGCTCTGAAATGCCACCAGCTGTGGCATCAGTGCTGGATCATCGGCTGGTACCACAGTAGCCGGAACAACAGCAGCAGTGCTTGGCCCCGGGGTCGTGCACAGCTGTGACACCACCAGGTGTGCCATCGGCGTGCTGGATCATCGGCTGGGACCTCGTCAGCCGGGACAACAGCAGCTGTGCTTGTCCCCCAGGGCATGCTCGGCTGGCACACCGCCAGCTGCTGGATCATCGGCTGGGACCACATCAGCCGGGACTGATAATAAACACCACCAGGTGTGCCAGCGGCATGCTGGATCATCGGCTGGGACCACATTAGCCGGAACAACAGCAGCTGTGCTTGGCCCCCAGGGCATGCTCAGCTGGCCCACCGCCAGCTGTGCCGACAGCTGCTGGATCATCGGCTGGGAACACATCAGCCGGAACAGCAGCAGCTGTACTTGGCCCCCAGTGTCATGCTCAGCTCGGAACTCCACCAGCTGAGCCTTCAGCTGCTAGATCGTCGGCTGGGAACTAGAACAAATACAAAAATTATAAAATTAAAGAAATAATAAATAAAATTATAACAAGAACTAAAATGGGAAAATAAATTAATAATAGGACACCACCAGCTGTGCCCTCGGCTGCTGAACCATCGGCTGGGACCACCTCCGCCGGAGCATCAGCAGCTGTGCTTGGCCCCCGGGGGCACGCTCAGCTGGAACACCGCCAGCTGTGCCGTCAGCTGGCGGTACCACATCAGCCGGAACTACAGCAGCTGTGCTTAGCCCCCCAGGGTCATGCACAGCTGGAACACCACCAGCTGTGCCCACAGCTGCTAGACATCGGCTGGGACCACATCCGCCGGAACAACAGCAGCTGTGCTCGGCCCCCAGGGTCATGCTCAGCTTGGAATACCACCAGCTGTGCCAACAGTTGCTGGCTCATCGGCTGAGACCACATCAGCCGGAACAGCAGCAGCTGTGCTCGGCCCCCAGGGGCATGCTCAGCTTGGCACACCACCAGCTGTGCCGTCAGATTGCAGGATCATCGGCTGGCGCCACATCAGCCGGAACAACAGCGCTGTGCTTGTCCCCCAGGGGCATGCTCAGCATGCTCAGCCTTCGGCTGCTGGATCATCGGCGGGAACCACTTCCGCCGGAACATCGGCAGCCGGGACAGGCGCCGGGTACACGCCGGGCACCGGGGACAATCCTAACTACAACAGGGCGCCGCACACGCGGGCGTGGAGGGGAACACGACAGGACTATACCTTAGGATAATGTAGATGGGCCGGCTGCTCCAGCATAATTCTAATCCGAAAAATATTATTTTTATTAAAAATGCGACGAAATAAATAGCTGGTGACGGCAAATAAAGACGACGAACCAAGCGTCAGTTAGGTTAGGATTGGTTTGGGTAAGTTAGGTTAGGTTAGGTTAGGGTAGTTTAGGTTAAGTCAGCCCAACCTAACATTTATTCAGTACAAACGTAATGCCAGGAAGCTCTCCGGCTTCCTCCTGCCCTCCAGCTGTGCCAACAGCTGCTGGATCGATCGTCGGCTGGGAAAGTAAGGTAAGCAATAGGAAATACCAAATAATATAAATGGTAACGTGAACGCTGTCCACTCTGGAGACCAACAAAAGGAAATAAAATACAATAAAATATAAACTTAAAAGAAATAATAAAATAAATAATATAACAAAATAAAGAAAAAAATAACAAGGAATAATAGAACGCCCCCAGCTGCGCCCTCAGCTGCTGGACCATCGGCTGGGCCCACCTCCGCTGGTACAACAGCAGCTGTGCTTGGCCCCCCAGGGGCATGCTCAGCAGGAACACCGCCATTGGGCTGTCCGCTGCTGGAACATCGGCTGGGACCACATCAGCCGGTACAACAGCAGCCGTGCTTGGCCCCCTGGGTCACGCTCAGCTGGAACCCCACCAGCTGTGCCGTCAGCTGCCGGATCATCGGCTGGGACCACCTCAGCCGGAACAGCAGCTGTGCTTGGCCCCCAGGGGCATGCTCAGCGCGGAACAGCACCGGCTGTGCCATCAACTGCTGGGACATCGGCTGGTACCACATCAGCCGGAACAACAGCAGCTGTGCTTGGCCCCCAGGGGCATGCTCAGTTGGCACACCACCAGCTGGGCCAACGACTGCTGTACATCGGCTGAAAGAAAGCTCATAAGTGTCCAGAATGGGGGAGGAGCTTCAGTCAGCATGGAGAAAGGAAGACTCACAAGTTGGTGCATACGGGTGACAAACCTCACGAGTGTCCTGAGCGTGGGAGGAGATTCAGTCTGCGTGCAAGGTTCAGTCAGCGTGTAAAAAAGAAGACTCACATGTTTGTGCTATCGGGGGAGAAACCTTATAAGTGACTTGAGTGTGGGAAGAGGATCAGTCATCCTCGAAGTAAGGCCACTCTTATTTTATTACATTCGGCTGACAAACCCCACAAGTGTAGATGACAAAACTCACGAGTGTCCAGAGGAGGGAAGAGATTCAGTCGTCTTGACCAAATGAAGAGACACATGTTAAGGTTCAGTCAGCGTGTAGAAGTAAGACTCACATGTTTGTGCTATCGGGGGAGAAACCTTATAAGTGACTAGAGTGTGGGAAGAGGATCAGTCATTCTCGAAGTAAGGCCACTCATAATTTATTACATTCGGCTGACAAACCCCACAAGTGTAGAAGACAAAACTCACGAGTGTCCAGAGGAGGGAAGAGATTCAGTCGTCTTGACCAAATGAAGAGACACATGATAAGGCATCCAGATGAACGCCGTTGCAGTGTGCAGAATGTGGCAGGAGATTTCACTATAACGTGAAACTATATATATAACGTGAAACTATAATAACACATGTAATTCATGTGGAGGATCGACCTCATGAGTGTCGAGAATGTGTGAAAAGATTCAGGCATCTTCGAAGTCTGAAGTCCGTATGTTACTGCATAACTGCAATGCTCCTTACTGCATACGAAGCCGCCCACAACGCCCACGTCGGAAACCGGGCACAGAGACAGTCCACGCCGAAAAACCGCCGTGCACACCTCCGTGCCCCGGCGATAAGGAGCCCACAGTCCCCGGGCGTTAAGGAGGAAAACGGGCAGGACTGTACCTTAGAGGAATTGCGATGTGCAGGCTGCTCTGCAACGCCATAGGCTAACAACAAATTCACTGTGTACTGAGCGTCGCGGATCACGGGTAGCTGTAGGCGTCGGAGTCAGGAGCGTTTTGTAGTGTAACGTCCGGGAGACGGTCAGCAAGAGTTGCTGAGTCCCCTGGACGCGCTTAAATGCCCCAGCGTGATGCGCACGCAACCATGGACGGTTAGTCACAGATATGGTATTACGTTTTCTTCTTGCCCCCAGAAATTTCGCCGTTTGCTTTGCATACAGCGACTATTTCTATCTATAAAAATATAATCTAATGATATTGCCTACACAAATAGTAACTCCACATCATTCAAGACAACAAGAAATCAAACACCCAATCAAAACCATATAGGCTATTCCTGTGCTTAATAATACAGGTCTATAATAATCACACCTACCAATTAAACAATACTTGAACTTAGGCCTTTATATAAAAATCTAAAATCACTAATTTGAAAGCAGACATCCTTTTATATCAATAAATTGTCAGATTCAGGTGCTTTTAAACATATGAAATAAATACCAGCAATAATTAAGCCTTGAATGAAATACTCCACAATATAATAAAAATTCTGGAGTCAATCTGATAATGCAATGTTTTGGGTAATCAAATGCCAGATTCAGGAAAATGCAAATGTCAGAATCAGGCTAATATAATTGTCAGTCAGGCTATTATAATTGCCAGTCAGGCTAATATAATTGCCAGTCAAGATAATATAATTGCTCGAGTCAGCCTAATAAAATTACCTGACCCAACCTAATATAATTGCCTGAGACAGCCTAATATAATTGGCCGAGTCACCTTAATATAATTGCTTGAATCACCTTAATATAATAGCCCGAGTTACCCTAATATAATTGTCTGAATCAAGGCAATATTTGTGCCAGTCAGGCTAATATAACTGAAAGTACAGCAAATATAATTGCCAGTCAGGCTAATATAACTGAAAGTGCAGCAAATATAATTGCCAGTCAGGCAAATAATTGCTAATCAGGCTAATATAATTGCTAGACAGGCTAATACAATTGCCTGAGTCAGGCTAATATGATCGGATAAGTCAGGCTAATTAATTGCTAGTATAGCTAATATAGACGAACTGCTAAAGCTAGACTAGATAAACACAAAATTCTGACAAAGTTATTTATAAATGCCAGTTATTCGACTATAATGGTAGTAATTATGCAGTAATAATAGTAATAGGTAATAGTTGACAACAAAGACAATAGTTGACAACATAGACAATAGTCATTTAAGTTTTTCATGCCTGAAACGCTTTGCGTAATAGTGGCTTTAGGCATTGTATGTACTAGCCCTATCTATAAATCAATCATTCATTGTAATATCTCTTGTATATATGTATGTACCTTACCTAAATAAACATTTTATTTTATTTTATTTTTTATTTTTAGTTGAATAGGTAACTGTTGACAACAAATTCTCTTTTATTATACTTATTGAAACATGGTTAAAAGAGGATGCTACTCAACTTTTTAACATGCGAAACTACTCAGTAATTCACAACTGTCGACCAATTCAGAGAGGTGGTGGTACTGCTCTTTACTACCACCAAGAACTGACATACTTAAATGTAATTAGAACTAGAGACTCCTGTACGTGGGGAGTATATCTTTGCCTGTTTCGGAGTCAAGGGTTCTGAGTCTGTCCTGACTGTGGTAGCAGTCTACAGAATTCCTAACACTGATGTGTCTGAATTTAACTCTAACCTTGGAAATCTAATACTAGATAACAGACTGAACAAAAACCATCTAATTATTGCAGGGGATTTTAATATTGACCTCTGCGAGGCAGAAAACCCTTCTGCTGCTAGTTTCCTCAACTGTATGAATTCCTGCTTCCTCATAGCCTTAATCACTAAACCTACTAGAATCACTGATAGAACCGCCTCTGCTCTTGACCACATCTGGACTAACATAACCTCTCCACTTCAGGGATAATCATTGATAGGACCACAGACCATTACCCATTTCTCCTATCCAACATTAATAAACCACCTCCAGATACAAGGAAAGTAAGCTGCACAATGAAACTTCTATAAGCAACTTTATTGCTGCTGCTAATATCAACTGGCAGGCTGAATTAGGTGACATAGTGAACATCAATCTAGCAGTGCAAACATTTCTTCAGAAAACTCTGAAGCTTTATAAACTCCCACTGTCCAATGCTAACAAAACAAGTTACAAATAAAAGGTTAAACACTCCATGACTTACAAAGGGTATACTTAAATCTATTAATAAAAAACATGACTTTGAAAAGAAGTATAGGTTAGGAGTCGTCTCCAAAGAATTTTCAAAGATTTACTCAACCATGCTGTCTAAAATATTTCGAAGAGCCAAAATAAAATACTACGAAAATAAATTTACCCAAATTAAAGGCAACATTAAGAAAACATGGAGCACTATCTCCCAAATATTAGGTTTAAATTTTTTTGAATAAAAAAACAATTCTATCCATTGACGATGGTGTGCTATCAGCCTCAGACACTGCTATTGAATTCAATAGGTTCTTTTCATCCATTGGGACATCCCTTGCTCATGATATTCCATCCTTACTCACTAATATTAATGAGTACCTTACAGGTAACTATCTAGTCTCTGTACCTAGCTCCCGCTACTTCCGCTGATGTTAATGAGGTAATCCTTTTCCTTAAAACTAAGTCAAGCACCCTTGATGAAATACCATCTCTAATTTACAAAAAAGCCTCCAGATTTCTAGTTCCTGCCATTGCATTGCTCTTCAACAAATCACTTGAACTCCAAACCTTTCCGGATATTCTTAAAAACGCGAGAGTAACCCCAGTCCACAAATATGGTAATCTCACTGATGTCAACAATTACAGACCTATCTCAATTCTGCCAACCTTGTCAAAAATATTTGAAAAGCTAATCTACAAGCAGCTTTACTCATATCTAGCCAAACTCAATATACTTAGCTCTTGCCAGTATGGTTTCAGACCAAATAAAAGCACTAACGATGCACTTATTAGTATGATTAACTTGATACATATTAACTTGATAAAAATGAGTTCCCTGTTGGGTTATTTGTAGACCTACATAAGGCTTTTGACACTGTCAACCACCAAAACCTTCTTCTTAAATTACATCATTATTGAGTCAGAGGTCACTCCCTGCGATACCTTCAGTCTTACCTTACTGACAGGCTCCAGTATGTTTCTGTGAATAATTCTACTTCTCCTACACTACTCATAAACATTCGTGTTCCACAGGGCAGAATACTTGGCCCTCTCCTCTTTCTCATCTACATTAATGACCTTCCAAAAGCCTCTCAAAACCTCAAACCAATCTTATTTGCTGATGACACAACTTTCATTTTCTCTAATCCTGACCCGCTTGCTCTAAATGTCACTGTGAATACTTAACTAAATAAAGTCCATCTTTGGCTAACTGCTAACAAACTCACCCTTAACATTGACAAAATTTCTATATTTTGTTTGGTAATAAATCCTCAAATACAATTAATCTAAGAATAAACAATATGCAAATCAGTAGTAAAGTTGATAGTAAATTCCTTGGAGTCCTCATTGAAAGCAAACTAAATTTCCAGGGACACATTCTAAATATAGCAAAAAAAAAGTTTCTAAAACTGTTGGCATCCTTTCTAAGTTCAGATGTTATGTACCTCGCCCTGCCCTGGTGACGCTCTATTACTCTCTCATCTATCCTTATCTCAACTATGGTATTTGTGCTTAGGGTTCTACTACCCAAAATCCTTTATGTCCTCTAATTACCCAACACAAAGCTACTATTAGAACAATATCTAACTCTGGCCCCAGACAGCACTCGGTATCCTTACTCAAATCTCTGAATATGTTAGATATTAAGTCACTGCACATCCTCTCATGTGTCCTCTATATATTTAAAACTCTGAATTGTAATGTCAATCCTGACCTTAAAAGCTTCTTAGAAGGTTGTAACAGAACCCATGGGCACCACTATACCGATGCTATACCGATTGACACTTTTCAAAACGCTTGTGCTCTCTAGAGTGGAGTACTGCTGCACAATGACAGCCCCTTTCACAGCTGGAGAAATTGCTGACCTGGAGGGCGTGCAGAGGTCATTTACTGCTAGAATCCACTAAGTAAAACATCTAAACTATTGGGACCGACTAAAGAGCCTAAATCTGTATTCCCTTGAGCGCAGGCGGGAGAGATACATTATAATTTACATGTGGAAAATATTAGAGGGGCTGGTCCCAAACCTGCACACAGAAATAACATCACATGAGACCAGAAGACATGGCAGGATGTGCAGAATACCCCCGTTGAAAAGCAGAGGTGCAACTGGTAGTCTGAGAGAGAACTCTATCAACATCAGGGGCCCAAGACTGTTCAACACGTTCCTGCTACACATAAGGGGCATAACTGGCAAACCCCTCACAGTGTTCAAGAGAGAACTGGATAAGCACCTCCAAAGGATACCTGATCAACCAGGCTGTGACTCATACATCAGGCTGCGAGCAGCCGCATCCAACAGCCTGGTTGATCAGTCCAGCAACCAGGAGGCCTGGTCGATGACCAGGCCGCGGGGATGCTAAGCCCCGGAAGCACCTCAAGGTATCCAAGGTATCCACCACACCAGAAACAAATACCTATTTGTTATTCTAGGAGTATGACTTGATCAAACTAGAAATGCTCTACAAATCAAGGGACCCAGGATGTGGAATGACCTTTGCAATCATATCAAAGGCTGTACCTCTCTCAACCAGATTTAAGTTGAAAACTAAGTACTACCTATTTAACTCCCTGTAACCTACCTTACCCCTAAATGTCAACCCATGTCTACTATTTTTAAACAAGCTTGTTAACGAACTTGAATATTGGCTATTTTCTACCATGTTCCCCCCCTTTCTTATCTTTTATTTTTTTTATTTTAGTTTTTTCATGCAATTTATACTTTAGGCTCACTGTTATGAACAATGGTGGGCTTGCTATGGGGAACTGGCACTATTAAGGGGTAAGGGTAAGTAGAATACAGAGGTATCA
Source organism: Procambarus virginalis (assembly GCA_020271785.1). Taxonomy (NCBI): domain Eukaryota; kingdom Metazoa; phylum Arthropoda; class Malacostraca; order Decapoda; family Cambaridae; genus Procambarus; species Procambarus virginalis. The sequence continues at coordinate 10,209 of WNGS01164091.1, forward strand.
AAATATGGGAGACNGGTGACCATATTGTCCTGAACCTTGTCCTCACAAGGTGTCAGTTTTTCCCTGCATTACTTACTTTCCTAGGCTCGCCTTAATTTTCTCCGTCCCTGTCTCCCACGCATTGATCACCGGGGCTGTCGTTGGCTTCCAGCTGTTTCCTCCATGTTCCTCTTGCACAATCTTTCCTTGCTGCGAGGATACATCTATCCTGCTTGTAGGACCCGTCCTAATCTCTTTCAGATGAGGCTTCATGGGGCATAGAGAGGAAACCAGCATTGTGGCTGCCTCGACAGTTGCAACAAAATGGGACGATTTTTTCACTTCTTTCAATCTTGATTCTACACTCTCGCGAGTCGTATTTCTTGCCACAATACTGACACCTGGGGTCAAACTGGCATTTCCATGCCATATGTCCCCAACGTGAACACTTCATGCAGAGTATGGGCTCCTCAACGTATTTTGCAACGTTCCTATAGCCTAGTCCTTGCACAAAAATTTCTCCGGCGCCTCACCCTTTACCAAGGTAACAACCTGGCTTTGTTTGTCACCACGAACACTGTTCCTCTTTGCCCAGACAACATTATCATTGTTAAGAAGAAGACAGTCAGGATCCAAATAAGCTGGAAACTTGAAAACTATGATCTTTGTGTGCAACATACCTTCTTCTGGAGGAACCATCACTACATTTTCAAAACCAACCGTTGTGAGGCGTTCCACGGCCTTATCAGTCCAACTGTTATGTAGGCCGGTGAAGACCCTCCTTGAAGAGTGGTTCGTATTTCAGACATTCTATAGCCAGACGTATATATATACATAGATAGGGCGAGCCGGTTAGAATGTGAACAGCCTCTTAATATAAGGTAATTAGGCCTTGGTGTTTATGGTTCATTGTACAGTGTTTTCTCTGATATAGCTGTCATATATTACGATTCTGGCTTTATAGCTAGCACCTTTGACAGGTACAAGAAGAAGAAGCAAGCTTGGTATCATCAGTTACTGGGTGTTGGAAACTGCCTCAAAATAGGATAATTTGGTGTCTACATCCTAGTTATACCTGGTGGACTAAGCTGCTGTATAATAAGATAAAGAACCTCCTCAATGTATACTATATATGTAGTTTAATACTGTAGTTTGAGTGGCTGCATATATATAAATTCAATATAAACCCACCCTAATGTGTATGGATCGATTTGTGAGATTATTGCAGAAATACAGTCCATTTAACATCATACCAATGATTATCGAAGTATATAAATTAACGTAAATATAAATTCTATATAAATTCATATAAATTAAATATATATAAATCTCACAGGTCGGTTCCTACATTATTATGGTCCTTCGAACCTAGATTATATGATCATTCGAACCTAGATGGTCTAGAGAGCTATATTGTCATCAAATTAAATATACTAGTGCAGTGCGATTTATACAGCAAAAATACTTAGCCAGTCAATGACCGGCGGCGTAGCCTCCCACGACCGAGCTCATGAGCCCCTCAAGCCCAGTTCAGCCATACTTAGCGGTTTCACGGTCAACCACCGATTTGGTGGCGTATTATTTCCGCGGAATGATAGCGCTAATATTAAAGCCAGCCAAATTAGTGGCTGTGTCCTCCCGAGATTGTTCACGGATTTTGTGGTGTTAAATTTCGCGACAGATTATCTACGAATTTTGTGGAGTTTATTTCGCGAGGTCACTAATAATATTTAATACTTCTTGATAATATTAGAAGTTTCATAGAGGCTTATTAAGAGGCTATTATTAATAATTGTGTATATTATTTCTCCAAAATAGAGAATATTTAATATATATTGCACTAGTGTTCACAATACAATATTTACTAATTGCCAACCCACAACAGGGTAGGATATAACCATTGACTAGTTGAATTATTTATTGTTCATCCTAGTCCCATTATTACCATAGTCTAGTTGTACTATATTGAACAACCTAGTACCATTAATGAATGGTGCAGACCCTATTTTGGGTATAATTTTTATCAACTCGAGTTGAGTTGTGTATATATAATAATTTACTTATGATCATTACACCTTTGAGTGATTAATTAGTGTCTATACCATCCTAGGGTGATTTTGAGGAGCTAACCTAAAGGTACTTCCAATGACACTGGTTTATCACTCAAATCATTAGTGTGTATGATTGTATATATATAATGTGCATTAATTTTAAGTGCTAACCTCTAGTAGAGGTAGGATTATCGCCTAGTGAGTGCAGAATTTTTACCCTAGGCTACCATCAGTGCTTGTTCAGCATTATGAGCAACCCAAGTACAAGCCCCACAAGGCTTAACCAACTAGCCAGTATGGATAATGCTGGCAATGAGAAAACTGTCATACATCTAGTACTACAATTGCTGGACTTACCTCAACCTGATCAGACTGCTGACTCATTACAATCCTTCAGCATGGAGTTTGAGTCACTACTAAGAACATTCAGTCTTAGGGTTGATATAACTACTAGTGAATGGATGACCAAAGTAGTCCTTCAACGGAAATTGTCCAGCGATATACTAGATGAATTATATGCACATCAACATAACACCATCCTGACAGTACAGGACATCACTGAAGGTTTACATTCCATCATAAACAAACGACGAGCAAATGAGGAACTTAAAGCCTCTTGCAAGCCTTCAGAAATAGAAAATAAGAGTCAATTAAAGGGTAAAACAACTGCCCCAAATAAACATCAACCAATTACTCTAACATCAAGTTGCAGAAAATCTGGCAATGCAGCAGAATCCTCCAAGCCTACTGTTATTAGTTCACCCAAACCGGTAACTTCCAAACGTGCAGTAGGCTGGGGGACATGTATGTTCTGCAAAAAGAAACATTCAACATACCGTTGTGCTAATTATCCAACCAGAGACACTTGTATTAAGCGACTCCAGGAATTTTGAAGATGTGCAAGGTGTCTCAAGTCACACAACATAGACTATTGTGCTACCTAATTCAACACCTGCAACAGGTGTAGAAGAGGTAGGCACCATGCAGCACTGTGCAAACATACGAAATTAACGTATTCAAGACCCAAGGTGGAAGATAGCATTCCCACCACAGTACAGTACTGCAAGGTGCAACAAACAAAGAGTGTCCAATCGGCAAAGTCTAAAGGTAATACAACTTTTCCTACTGCCCAAATTACCATCCTGAATAAGAGGGCCAAGGTCCATACCCGTGGGTTGTTTGACCAAGGGTCCCAGAGAACATATGTCACTAAAAGGTTGGAAGATGAACTACAATTAAAGCCTGTAGCCCAGACGACAATCAACATCTCAGGGTTTCTAACAGATGCAGGACCTCAAGTCTACCAGGTGGTACAACCATCAGTACGTTTGGGCAGGTACGTCTGTAAAGTACAAGCCATTGTGGTGGACAAAATACCAGTAGACCTACAAGTTCAAGGTCTGAGAGCAACAGCCAAATTCCTGAGAAATAGAGGAATAAAATTGGCAGATAATATTAAGTCTGATCACCTCACCAACTTCGATCTTCTTGTAGGGACAGACTACTACCATCGATTCATTGGTAGCCCTACTAAATATCAGGGCATAACCATGCTGAATTCTGCAGGAGGTAAATTACTCTCAGGCCCAGTATTAAGCCTGAGGAGACCTATGCCTGCAGATAAACAATACCAATAGAAATCTAAATTTGTCAGCTGATTATATTTCTCCAGTAGCATTATACTAAGGAGATTACAGCTGACTATAACAACAGAGGTTGATGATAATATCATCATTTAAAAGCTGAAGATGAGTTCATGAGGCCTTCAGTGGCAAATCAGTGAACAGTAGCCTAAACAGCTACAAGTCACTGCGACCAATGTCACTGAACCCACTGCAGTCTCAGAACCATACTTGGCTTTATTGATGGGCTATTCAATCCTCTGAATCAATTAACTAAATTAAACCCCCAATAAATCTGACGACTGATTTTGATACATTTATTATTTAATCAAGATGAATTCCATGGGCCTCAGTGTTTATATATCAGTGGCCAGTTACCTGAATAAGCTTCAAGTTATATGTAATGTCACTGATCTCAATGCAGTCCCTGAATCATACTTGACTGTAGTACTTGGATCACATTCAGTCTTCTGGGTTAAATAATATGTATTTAGGCTTGAATTTTAGCTTTTCAAGAGTTAACATGGAAATGAAATCGCATTAGACTTCTAACCCCTGCAACTCGAGTACGGGACATCCGTCCTGTACGAACAGACGCACAAATGTGTGATTACTAACTACTAACATCAAATTAAACTAATAATTCGAAGGAGGAGTATCGGTGTTCGTCTGTTCTAAATAGGACTTCGACCCGTGAATTATGTCACGGGGAATTATGTCGGAAAATCCGACACCATTTAATAATATCAATGCAATTTGCAGATAATAGTGCTGCTGCATTGTAGACACAAGTTATCCCATAGAAAATGTACCTTGTAGTGGAATTTTCCATCTATAGAAAACGGGATATCATTACCACATACTATTATAAATCTTCAGCTATTGTGTTGGAATTATTCTTAAATACATTAGTCTTTGGACTTTAACCATCATAAAAACATCTCATTTGAATTAACTTAATTATCAGTATCAAAATAGAGTAAATGTGACCCTTCCATTAGTTACTGATATCTGGACAAAGTAAGCCAGTAGCGTCAGCCATTGTTGTTTAAGACCAGAGGCGCACGGGAGCAAATTTGGCTCCTGTTAATTTCTCTTGGACGAAGTGTTATGGAAACCAAAGGTCTACCATTATCAACACACTGTCAACAAATACAAGGAAAGTGTTCTGACGAAACCCATTTATCTAATCATTTTTGGCCATTAATGTCAGTAGATAGGGCGAGCCGGTTAGAATGTGAACAGCCTCTTAATAAAAGGTAATTAAGCCTTGGTCTTTATGGTTCATTGTACAGTGTTTTCTCTGATATAGCTGTCATATATTAGGATTCTGGCTTTATAGCTAGCACCTATGACAGGTACAAGAAGAAGAAGCAAGCTTGGTATCATCAGTTATTGGGTGTTGGAAACTGCCTCAAAATAGGATAATTTGGTGTCTACATCCTAGTTATACCTGGTGGACTAAGCTGCTGTATAATAAGATAAGGAACCTCCTCAATGTATACTAATATATGTAGTTTAATACTGTAGTTTGAGTGGCTGCATATATATAAATTCAATATAAACCCACCCTAATGTGTATGGATCGATTTGTGAGATTATTGCAGAATTACAGTCCACTTAACATCATACCAATGGCTATCGAAGTATATAAATTAACGTAAATATAAATTCTATATAAATTAAATATATATTAATCTCACAGGTCGGTTCCCACAATGAGATAATCCTTTCCCTTAAAACCAAGTCTAGTGCCCTTCAGGAGATACCAACATTAATTTACAAAAAAGCCTCCAGATCCTTAGCCCCTACAATTGCATTGCTCTTCAACAAGTCACTTAAACTCCAAACCTTTCCAGATATTCTAAAAAAAGCGAGAAAACCCCTGTCCACAAATGTGGTGATCTCACAGATGTTAACAACTACAGACCTATATCAATCCTGCATAACTTATCAAAAATTTTTGAAAAACTAATCTACAATCAGCTTTACTCTTATCTAGCCAAGCACAATATACTTAGCTCTTGCCAATATGGCTTCAGACCAAAAAAAGCACTAACGATGCACTTATTAGTATGATTACTTAATTCATGCAGCTCTTGATAAAAATGAGTTTCCCTGTTGGGTTATTTGTGGACCTGTGTAAGCTTTTGACACTGTCAACCACCAAAACCTTCTTCTTAAATTACATCATTATGGAGTCAGAGGACACTCCCTGTAATACCTCAAATCTTACCTTACTGACAGGCTCCAGTATGTTTCTGTGAGCAATTCAATTTCTCCCACCCTACCCATCAACATTGGTGTTCCTCAGGGCAGCATACTTGGCCCTCTCCTCTTTCTCATCTTCATCTACAGTCTCCATGGTGTAGTGGTAAGACACTCGCCTGGCGTTCCGCGAGCGCTATGTCATGGGTTCGTATCCTGGCCGGGGAGGATTTACTGGGCGCAATTCCTTAACTGTAGCCTCTGTTTAACGCAACATTAAAAATGTGTACTTGGATGAAAAAACGATTCTTCGTGGCAGGGGATCGTATTCCAGGGACCTGCCCGAAACGCTACGCGTACTAGTGGCTGTACAAGAATGTAACAACTCTTGTATATATCTCAAAAAAAAAAATTATTGACCTTCCAAATGCCTCCCAACACCTCAAACCAATTCTATTTTCTGACGACACAACCTTCATCTACTCGAGTCCTGACCCCCTTGCTCTAAAATGCTACAGTAAAATACTGAGCTAAATAAAGTCCATCTTTGGCTAACTGCCAACAACTCACCCTAACATTGACAAAATTTTCTATATTCTGTTTGGCAATAAATCCTCTAACCAAATAAATCTCAAGATTAACAATACCCAAATTTGTAACAAATTAGATGGCAAATTCCTTGGCGTTCTCATTGATCACAAGCTTAATTTCCAGGGACACATTCTAAATATATAAAAAAAAGTTTCAAAAACTGTTGGCACTCTTTCTAAGATCAGATATTATGTACCCCCGCCCTGCCCTGGTTACTCTCTATTACTCCCTCATCTATCCTATCTCAACTATGGATTTGTGCTTGGGGTTCTACTACCCAAAATCATTTACGTACTCTAATTACTCAACACAAAGCTGCTATTAGGACAATTCCAACTCTGGCCCCAGACATCACTCGGTACCCTTACTCAAATCTCTGAATATGTTAGATATTAAGTCACTGCACATTCTCTCATGTGTATTATACATATATAAAATGCTGAACTGTAATGCCAATCCTGACCTCAAAAGCTTCATTAAGGTTGTAACAGAACCCATGAGCACCACACCAGAAATAAATACATTTTTGATATTCTAAAGTACGACTTAATCAAACTAGAAAATGCTGTACAAATCAAGGGACCCAGAATGTGGAATGACCTTCCCAACCATGTTAAGACTGTACCTCCCCTAACCAGTTTAAGATTAAACAACAAACACTACCTAATAAATCCCTGTAACCTACCTTACCCCTCTATTGTTAACCCATGTCTGTTATCTTTTTAATCAATGCTGTTTTGTCGACCTATTGTATTTATGCTGCTTTTTCAGTCATGTTTCCCCCCCCCCCCCTTTTTTATCTTTATTTGTATTTGTTCCCAACACATTTTATTCTTATTACTCAATTAGTATTAAGTTTTTAGATATTAATGTTTTTGCTGCCTAAACGCATTGCGTAATAGTGGCTTTAGGCATTGTATGTACTAGCTCTATCTATAAATCGATCAATTTATGTAAAATCTCTTGTATGTATGTACCTTACCTGGATAAACATATTTATTTATTATATTTATATTTATTTATTTCTTCGCGAACCCGTGACCTACCGTCCAGATGGGACGTCAGCCAATGATGGAGGTTCGACGACCTGTATAACTAATCTCAAATTTTGAGGTCTCGGTATTTGCTCGCTCCTTTATATTTCTTCTATGTCTCTAGAGTGGGAATAACTGCTTCCTACATATAACGTGTTAGCTAACCCTTAACGTGTTAGCGAAGGACTAATCAGTCCCTTTCTCCGGAGGTCCAGCTAGACTTTCAGTTTGAAGTTAACGGATGCACTAAATTGTTATGAATAATTTCACACTTCATAATAGGAATTATGACTACAAATTCTGAAGACTTACCAAAACATAGTCATAGGATAAATATACAATGTACAGGAGCTCCATTTATGTGGTTAAAACAATTCAAGTATGGCAGTACTTGGTCAACATCCACAGTGAGTGGATGCTGACCTTTTATGTAGAGATAATTGTCAAGTAATTTCAACAACAGTCCTAGTTACAGTGAATAGATGCTGACTGTGTATGTAGAGGCAACTGTCAAATAAGTTCTATATAATAATTAACAGGTCTTAACTAAGAGCCAAGAATTACACATTATTTCTGCGGGTTGGAAGAAAACGCACCACGTGGGGGCTTAATTTATTATTATATAAATTAATTACTTAAAATAATAATTATAAATTAATTACAAAATTAATTATTATATAAATTACTTACAAAGTAATTAATACGAAATTTATCACAAATTAAAATAATCATTAATGATTATTAAGAAGATCTTGCATGAAGAAGCATAGGCTAATTATAACGACTAAATGGATAAATAAATACTGCCTCATAATGAATAGTGAATGAGCATAAAATATTATACAGCAAATAATGGATAGCCGTTATCATGCTAATGTAATTCAATTGCCGTGAAATCTGTAATTAGACTGCGGTAATTCCAGTTCTTGGTATTCTTGGCTTATCACTTTGGGGGTTCCGTCGGAGCACCCCCAATCCCGTGAGGGACAGCGGCGCGGAACCCCCACCCCCGAAGGGCGAGCGGAAGCTGGCTGCAAAAGTGGGTACATGCCTTCTCGGTACCTTGGCCGTAAGCGTGCCCGTATGCACGGAGAGGCCATTAAAAAACAGTCAGTCTTACATGATCCTGACTGAAAAAGGTACCATTCCGGGCCTACTGGGCAGATGCTGCGAGGAGACGCAGCTCGCTTGGAGGGCCGTCGGAGTACCATCTTGACGAGCCGAGGAGCGGGGAGGCGGGAAGCCCCCCGCCAGTGGACTGGGTGGAGTACATAGCACCGGGGTTGTACTCCATGTAGGAAGCGCTTGTCGCCGCAGGGAATGACTGGTCGTTCCCGTGTTTTTCTTCGTCGTAGTAGCCCGCCCTCACAGAGACCAGACCTGATGTCTGGCCCCAGAGCGGGTGTGGGAATGTGAACGCTGTCCTCTCCGAGGCCGACTCCCCAGGGTCGACCCCGTGTCGGTTGTTGTCACTGGTGAGCCCCGCGGGTGCTGAGTGGAGGTGTCCGCTTGGAAGCGGGTAGTTCGTCTCCCAGGATACCTCTCCCAGGGGGCATGAGAGCCGTGGTCCGCCTTTCGAGCCACGCCGTGTGTTCCTCGATCATCACAGGATTTCCTCGTCCTCGTTCGATCGTGGATCTGGAAGTATCAAAGCAGTAAGGGTGGGCAGGAGATGGTGTGCCGAGTTAACATAAAAGGCAGAGGCCCAGGAACATGGGATCCGCACCATAATTTGACTGGTGGCTGCGAGTGTGGGCCAACTGTATGTGACACCTGTTGCGAAAGGCAGGAATGGTGGAAGTGGATGAAGCCCCAAGCATAACTGAGTGGGGAGTAACTGAAAAGCCTAGCGTGGTACTGCCAGATACAATAAGTGCAACTCCTGGGACAAACGGACGCCTCCTCCGTCGTAACTAAGAGAGGAGTAAATGCCAGCGTCAAGTAACTAGTACGCACCGGCACGGCAGTTATTAATGAAAATTATATATTATAATTCATATAAATATTTTATATAAATTACAAATTATTAAATAAATTTAATAAATAATAATATATAAATAAATAGAATATAGATTTAAATATAATAAACTTTTTAAAAATAAAAAGTATTATAATACATGTTTTTTTACACACAATTTATATTAAGTAATATAAATTATAAGTCAATGTTAGGGCACAGTGCAGCCGGAGTACTGTGGGGGTGCCTAGGGCTGCATATAGTGTGGCGAAGTCCGACTCGCCAAGCAGCGGGGAGGTACCAAGGAACGCCAACAGGCCAAGGTATGAGGGGTGTGAGGTGGCATGGCACTGCAGAAACACTTACGCTCAACAAGACAAATGAGAACTGTAATGAAATTATATTAAGAATGGTTAGAAAATGCGTTCTTCCCTTCTCTCGTGCAGATCCTCGTTTAGGACACTCCATCTGCAGCCTCGTCAGCTGTACCTAGCTGCGAGAAAGTGTTCGGCCAGGACATCAGGAGCTGGCAGAGCCCCAAGGGCATGCTCAGATGAACCACCACCAGCTGTGCCAACGGCTCCTGGATCGTCGTGTGGGACCCCAGCAGCTGGGCTTGAATATAAAGAATGACGAAGTGTAAAGAAACGGCGGTCGTGTATAAATAGTTGGGTGACCGAGCATGCTCAGCTGCAACGCCACCAGCTGAGCCTACGCATCGGCTGGGACCTCAGCAGCTGGGCTCGTTCCCCTGGGGCGTGCTCAGCTACTCACCGCCAGCTGGCAATATATAATACAAGAATTAGAAATGAATAAGAATGACAAAATGCAAGGAACAGAAACGTACGTGAATAAAGAGGGAGGCTGACAAGCTCGGCTGCAACAGCACCAGCTGAGCCCTCCGGAGCATAAGATACGGTAATTAATTTACATACACATAAACAATGGATGTATATAAGGGCGTGCTCAGCTGGGCCTTCAGCTGCTGTGACACGGCAGCATATAAGCAAATATAGTAGTAATTAATAAATCATAATGACGAATAAGCCTAACGGTTAAATAATTAACAAATTAAAATTTTTTACAATAACCGTAATGACTGGTTAATTAAATTTCATTACTAGGGCGCCCTCTGTTGGAAGACTGCCAGCTGAGCCTGTGGCTGCTGGAACATCGGTTGTGGCCAGGTCAGCCGGGACTACAGCAGCCGCGCTTGGGCCCAAAGGCATGCTCAGCTGGATCACCGCCAACTGTGCCATTAGCTGCGGGATCATCGGCTGGGACCACATCAGCCGGAACTCCCGCCGCTGAGCTTGGCCACCAGCTGTGCTATCAGCTGCTGGATCATCGGCTGGTACCACATCAGCCGGAACTACAGCAGCTGTGCATAGCCCCCCATGGGCAATCATAGCTGGAACACCACCAGCTGTGCCCTCAGCTGCTGAATCGTTGGCTGGTGACCACCTCCGGCGTAACATCGGCAGCTGTGCTTGGCCCACAGGGGCATGCTCTGCTGTAACACCACCAGCTGTGCCGCCAGCTGCTGGATCGTCGGCTGGGACCACGTCAGCGGAACGACAGCAGCTGAGCTTGGCCCCCAGGGGCATGGTCAGCTCGGAAACGCCACCAGCTGTGGCATCAGGTGCTGGAACATCGGCTGGTACCACAGCAGCCGGAACAACAGCAGCAGAGCTTGGCCCCTGGGGTCATGCACAGCTGGGACACCACCAGGTGTGCCATGAGCGTGCTGGATCATCCGCTGGGACATCAGTTGGAACTACATCAGCTGTGCTTAGCCC
>WNGS01164092.1:0-11077 GCA_020271785.1 Procambarus virginalis
ATCTGTGAGATCACCACATTTGAGGACAGGGGTTACTCTCGCTTTCTTTAGAATATCTGGAAGGTTTGGAGTTCAAGTGACTTGTTGAAGAGCAATGCAATAGCAGGGGCTAAAGATCTGGAGGCTTTTTTGTAAATTAAAGTTGGTATCTCATCAAGGGCACTAGACTTGGTTTTAAGGGAAAGGATATCTCATTGACGTCAGTGGAATTAGCAGGCTTTAGGTACAGAGACTGTGGATAGTTACCTGTAAGATAGTCCTTAACATCAGTACAGGAAGTTGGAATATCATTTGCAAGGGATGACCCAATGGAAGAGAAGAACCTATTAAACTCAATAGCAGAATCAGAGGCTGAAAGCTGACCATCGTTATTGGACAGGAGTGTTGTTTGTTATTAAAAATCTTCTTTGATCCAATATTTGTGAGATTGTGCTCCAAGTTTTTTTAATGTTGCTCTTTATTTGGGTAAATCTATCTTCGTAGAATTTAGTTTTGGCTCGTCTAATTATTTTAGATAGCAATAACGAGTAATTCTTTGAAAATTCTTTGGAGATGGTTCCTAACCTATACTTCTTCTCAAGGTCATGTTTTTTATTAATGGATTTAAGTATCCCTTTGTAAGCCAAGGATTGTTAAGCCTTTTGGTTGTGACTTGTTTTGAAAGCCTAGGACAGTGGGTGTTATAAGGTTAAGAGTCTTTGAAGAAAAGATTGCACTGCTAGGTTGATGTCCCCTATGTACCTAACATGTATATACAAATAGACGGAGTAGCAATGGGCTCCCCCTTAGGAGTTTTATTTGCTAATTTTTATATGGGAACCATCGAAGACAGGGTCTTCAGTAGCAGACAAAAACCAACTGTATATTTCCGTTATGTAGATGACATATTCGTAATAGTAAAAGACTCAGATGAACTAATTGACCTAAAAAGACATCTAGAGAGAGAGTCAGTACTCCGATTCACACATGAATATATATATCTATATATATATATATATATATATATAATATATATATAATATATATATACATATATATATATATATATATATATATATATATATATATATATAATATATATATGTATATATATATATATATATATATATATATATATATATATGTATGTATGAATGAAAACTCACACCCAGAAGTGACTCGAACCCATACTCCCAGGAGCAACGCAACTGGTATGTACAGGGACGCCTTAAACCGCTTGATGCTGTGCCCAAGATAACCATCCAAGTGCCGGCGGGGAAGTGGTTCATATAGCTCAGGCTATCACTTCCTTATGTCCGGTCGTGATGGTCAAGTGGTTTAAGGCGTCCCTGTACATACCAGTTGCGTTGCTCCTGGGAGTATGGGTTCGAGTCACTTCTGGGGTGTGAGTTTTCATTCGCATATAGTCCTGGGGACCATTCAGGCTTGTTCGCATATATATATATATATATATATATATATATATATATATATATATATATATATATATATATATATATATATAGGGGGGTACCACCTCTGGTGCAATTATAGGGACCCACAGCCTCAGAGAAGGGAACACAGAGCATTCAGGGAAAAACTTGCCATTTAACTCTGAATACATGAGGGTGTTCGCTTCTCCTACCCCCCTTTTTTATGGTGTACACTTTATTAAGCAAGGTTATACAGTTACATATCTGATTGTATACAAAAAATGAGCATTAAGAGGACACAAAAATAGTTCGCTTCCTAGAGGCTGTAGATTTCCTCGAACTCCTCCGACGTTGGGCAGGAACCGAGGATGCAGCGAGCATTCCCCCTCTGGATCGCGACACTGAGGCGCTGAAAGAGAAAACTTGCCGCTCTAGGGTCTCTTGTGGTGTCAATGAGCTTGGAACCAAGATCCTTTAGAAACCTTCTTGCACTCTCTCCCCATGGGCCTAGGGTCTCAGACCCTATTGGAACGAAGTTGTACCGATGATCTAATTGCCTATACTTGGCTGACTTGTCTCTTTCTCTGTGTGTCGCCGCGGCTCCTGCTGTGCCGGCAGAGAGGTTGATGTATGTGGCTGCCAGGGTGGATACGCAAGTATAGTCCCATGCCAACTGTCTGCCACCCTTCCACGGACGCAGTGTGATTCCGTCTGGTCGGCCGGCAAAGCTAACAGAGTCACGGTTCAGAAGGTTACGGGGCTCTCTCTCCGCTGGACACTGGGCAGAGGCAAGGCTTCTTTTAATGATGTCGTTTACTTCGTCGTGTCTAGTGTGCCAACCACCAGATTTTCCACAGTGCAGGCCATGCAATCCATATTCGTCAGCATCTGCCTCGCCGCAAATACACCTATGAACAGTGTGGATAGGGGCAGCAAGACGGAGAGCGACTGCAATACGGAGCTCCTGCGGATCAAGACGTGTGCCTGTCGCAGACATAGGGACTGCCAAAAGGAAGTCCCCTGCATGGGGAGCCTGCACAGCTGTGAGGCGTGCACGATCACTGGGGGTTGTTGCTGCCTCCAGCAAAGCTGTGGCTTCTTTGTCTGCAATGGGGCTGTCCCAACTGGATTGTTTCTTGGCTTTCGGCATGGCTGGTCTGAGTGCTGGGTCTGCCATGGCACCCCATTTCGTGTCGCATTCCGTGTAGTGGGGGTCCTGTATCCCCGCTACATCACTGAGGGTGTCAGGTAGAATTTCCTTAACCAGGTCATCTGATGCTGAGGAGGAAGACAGGAAGGCTGGGACAGCAATTTGGGTGGCGGTGCGGACACCCAAGCCACCGAGCCTAACAGGAAGAGTGGCTTGTTTCCACTGGCACTCGTTGAGGGAGAGATTAACAACTTTTTCCAGCATGGTCTTCAGTAAGAGGTCATACTCTTCAAGCTTTCGGTTGTCTTAAGATGGGGCGCACCTCAGAAAGTAGGTTAGCCTCGGAAGGGATAGGCATTTGGTGAGGAGATAAAAAGCATCGTGGGCATCGATGTCACCTATTCTGTCTTCCATCCTCCTAAGGACTGCGATTTTCTTGTCAAGGATCTCCTCAATGGCATTAGACCCGAGGGGGGCTCCAAGGAGGGTGCTGTTCTCGGCCCTAATGACATGGGCTCCAGGCAAGGCAGACCTTATTCTAGCTACGATGTCTGGGTTGGAGGAGACTACTTCACACTTGGAAGGGTTCAGGACAAGACCCAGGCTTACTTCTTGCTCCCTTATTTTCCTGATGTCTGCCAAGAGGTCGTCTACGGTGCCAGCTATAGTGCCATCGTCCAAAAACCAGATGTTGAACTCGCTGGACAAGCTTTCGGTGATTTCTTTTAAGACTAATATATATATAACTGAAAACTCACACCCCAGAAGTGACTCGAACCCATACTGCCAGGAGCAACGCAACTGGTATGTACAGGGCGCCTTAATCCACTTGACCATCACGACCGGACAAAAGGAAGTGATAGCCGAAGCTATTTGAACCACTTCCCTGCTGGCACTCGGATAGTAATCTTGGGCATCCTGTACATACCAGTTGCGTTGCTCCTGGCAGTATGGGTTCGAATCACTTCTGGGGTGTGAGTTTTCAGTTGCATATAGTCCTGGGGACCATTCAGGCTTGTTCGCATTTGTGTTCCTCACGTGTTGCCCCCAAAAATGAGGTGATTTGATAAAATGCTATGCCCAAGATAACCATCCAAGTGCCGGCGGGGAAGTGGTTCATATAGCCCAGGCTATCACTTCCTTATGTCCGGTCGTGATGGTCAAGCGGTTTAAGGCGTCCCTGTACTTACCAGTTGCGTTGCTCCTGGGAGTATGGGTTCGAGTCACTTCTGGGGTGTGAGTTTTCATTCATATATATATATATATATATATATATATATATATATATATATATATATATATATATATATATATATATATATATATGTCGTACCTAGTAGCCAGAACTCACTTTTTGGCCTACTATGCAATGCCCGATTTGCCTAATAAGCCAAGTTTTTCTGAATTATTATATTTTCTCTAATTTTTTTCTTATGAAATGATTAAGCTACCCATTTCATTATGTATGAGGTCAATTTTTTTTCATTGGAGTTAAAATTAACGTAGATATATGACCGAACCTAACCAACCCTACCTAACCTAACCTAACCTATCTTTATAGGTTAGGTTAGGTTAGGTAGCCGAAAATGTTAGGTTAGGTTAGGTTAGGTAGGTTAGGTTGTCGAAAAAGAATTAATTCATGAAAACTTGGCCTATTAGGCAAATCGGGCTTTGCATAGTAGGCTGACAAGTGCGTTCTGGCTACTAGGTACGACATATATATATATATATATATATATATATATATATATATATATATATATATATATATATATATATATATATGTGTGTGTGTTGTGTGGTGTGTGTGTGTGTGTGTGTGTGTGTGTGTGTGTGTGTGTGTGTGTGTGTGGTGTGTGTGTATGTGTGTGTGTGTGTGTGTGTGTGTGTGTGTGTGTGTGTGTGTGTGTGTGTGTGTGTGTGTGTGTGTGTGTGTGTGTGTGTGTGTGAAAGCTGCAGAAACGTGCAAGCCGTAGATCACTAAGAATTCTAACTGACCCGGCCAGGATTTGAACCCATGCCACGGTTCCAGCACGACATTCCTACCCTCTCAGCAGTAGCAGCCCCACATGCAGGGGATTTCCTGTTAGCATCCCCAATGTCAGCAACTGGCACACGTCTCACACCACACGCCCTCCGAATTGCTGTTACCCACCGCCTTGCTGCCCCAATCCACACCAAATACAGGTGTATTTGCGGCGAGGTGGTGGCCGACAGGTACGGCTAATGGCCTACTCTGCCAAAGTACAGGGGGGATGGCACTCTGGGCATAGTGAAGCTAACGACATCATCAAGAGGAGCCGCACCACAGCTGGATGCCCATCTGAAAGAGAGCCCGGTTACCTAATGCCCCATAACTCTGGAGCTGCGATTGGTTACCACTAGTATTATTCACAGTGAACCCCTGGAAGAATGACAAGCAGTTGGTATGGGACTACATGTGCATATCAACCTTGATTAACACTTACATTGACTTCAGTGTTGCACAACCAGGTGGAGGTGCCACCCACATGGAATCAGCCAAATCCCATAAGTACAGAAAACTGGATCATCACTACAATATTGTCCCCATTGCTTCTGAGACACACGGCACCTGGGGTAAGAGGGCTACCAGTTTTTTGAAGGAACTTTGTTCTAAGCTAATTGAAACAAGAGACCCTAGAGCTGCCAGTTACCTTTTCCAGCGCCTCAGCGTGGTGATACAAAGGGGAAATGCACACTGCATTCCGGGTTCCTGCCCGCCATCTGAAGAGCTGGAGGAACTTGACAACTTATCATAGTCGTCTTTGTACTCTATATGTAACTCCTGCTTTTTTTAACAAATTTTAAATAAAACAAATATATATATGTGTATATACAAAAAATGGGGGGGGGGGGGTAGGAAAAGAAAATATAAGTGTTCAGCCTGAAACGAGAACTACCTCTGGTGAAAGTACTCACCTAGTTGTGTTTGCGGGGGTGTCTAGTCTACCAGCCTGCACCAGCACACTCTAGGCAGAGTCTAGTCTACCAGCCTGCCATATGGCACTGCCATATAGATGTGCAAAACCCACACCGCACTAAGAACGACCTCATCGTTGCAAGCTGGACAGCATCAACGGAGATTTCCAAGCGACTCTCAGCGCCCCTAGCGCTGGGTAGAACTTACAGAGAGGCTCACTATATACCTCCACGCCGGAGGTGCTACAAATGTCAGCGTTGAGGACACACTGCAGCGCGCTGCACCTCCAGAACCCACCGATGTGCAGTGTGTGCTGGTGATCATGATTCTAAGAGGTACTCTGACCTCTACAACGCCGGGCAGACGGTGGAAACAAGATGCGTTAATTGTCGTGGTCCTGGCGTGATGGCAACTCACCAGAGCTGCCCAGCTGCTGCTAGGCCGCCCCCTCCTAGCAGTGTCCCGCTCTACAAGGCGCCACGTCATGATGATAGAGTGTCACCATCAGTGGAAAGTCGTTCTATGCCATCAACTACGGTGGGCCACAGCTGGTACTCTGACTCCCCGCTCGCCCCTGACTCACTCTCATCTGGGCACCGGGTGCCACAGTACACAGTTGCCAGGTGTGGCTCGCCCCGGCCGGCGGGGTGGTAGCTAGGTCTCCACCCCACCCCCCCCCCCTATCGAGGGTGGGGCCGCCACCAGCTTGGCCTCCCCTCCCCACCCACAGTCAACCCCCCAGGGTGGCGAGGTGTCTGTGAAGGTGCGGACGTTTAAATGCTCTGTGGAGCGGCAGCCTGCGCTACAACATATAGATTCGGAGTTACAGCACACTCGGGAACTTGAGTTAGAAGAGATTCGCCGTCAGCACGAAGCAGATATGTTAGCAGTTAAACAGACGTATGAGCAGAAGCTGAAAGAAATAGAGCAGCGCTGTCGCCGTGAAGAACATGGTGAGTATAGTGACCTGGACAGTAACCCACAGTCACAAGCCAAGACTGAGAGCAGTGTAGTGGGCGAGGCTCACACACCTGGTGACATAAATACCACCACTCGTCTAGCAAAATTTTAAATTTTGCCCCGAGGGGCGAGTTTATTGGGCAGCGCCACTCATCTTGTGAGTGGACACACCGCCATAGCAGCATGTACAACACTCCCCAATAGGAAGAAAACCCGCTGGGTTGTTCATCCTGTCACTTGTACCCAGACACACCTGGGACTTGCTTAACTGTCTCAAGTGAACAGCTCCTCAAACAAGAAGATTAACATCTATCAACCCTTAAAAGCTTACGTTATCTTGCGGGTGCAAAATGGGGAAATCTTTTAAGAACAGTATCAATATTTGACAAATAGTGTTTTCCTAACTCAAACAATGTGGGGTGTATTATTCTAAACATACTTCTGATTTCTCTCAGGTGTTCACATTCACGTAGATAGTGATCAAGGCGGTGTCCATCACTCTCACCACAGATTCTGCAACTTCGCTGATCAACTGTTGTTTCCATTCCATATCTCCATGGATATTTGTATCCAAGACGGATTCTCGCTGTTACTGATTCTCTCCCTCGTCCTCCTCCTCTTCGGCCATAATGATTGGGATTGCCAGCTGCAACCATGTTGTACCATCGTACAGATTCACTGGTTTGTGCTTCTATCCTCCTTTCCTCAGTTACCTTGTCACGGTGATGTTGCCTGACAATACCTCTAATTTGTAGTAGAGTCTTGGGTATGAAGTATTCAATATGGTCTCCTTCAGCGCCTTCAGCAGCCAGCACATCTGCTCGTTCATTCCCACATATCCCAACATGGGAGGGGATCCACAGAAACTTGATGACTCTTCCCTGATTGGTAAGTACTCTCACAGCTCTCTTAATTTCAGCGACTATTGCAAGATTTTCTGCCCGATTTTTACTTAGGCTTTGTAGTGCTGCTTTTGAATCGGTGCAAATCACTGCACCATTAGTGTTCCGTTCAAGAAACCTTAACGCCATAACAATGGCAGTTAGCTCTGCTTGCGTTGAAGAGGCATAGTTCTCAATACGTGCTTTTTCTTCATTTCTGCGTTGGAAAGTATTATCCTTGATTACCGTGTATCCTGCACCAGCCCTGCCATTGACAGGATTAGATGACCCGTCAGTGTAGATTTGATCTAGTTCATCTCTGGCTTCTTTATAAATTTCCTCGAGATACTTGTGCCTCATTTCTTGTGGTAACATGTTGGATTTTTTCATTGCCATTTCATTGATGATAATCTTGCATGAGTCATCCTCCCAGGGAGGTAACCTCTCTACAGGCAGGAGCTCACGGGCTTGCTCAAGCAGGTGAAGCTCTTCGAGGTAGCAGACTGATCTGTGATGCCATTTTTTGCTTCTCCTGTTTCCCCCTGAAAGTAGCACAGAGCTCAGTTTTTTCTTAGCAATATCATTGTAATGGGGATCTCTGGCGATCCTAATTGCAAGCTTAGCATTCAGCTCCTGAATTCTGCTTTTAACACTGGGAAGGGACAACTCCTCTCGTAGATTAGACGTTTTGGCAGTTCTTGGAACTCCAAGAATGATTGTCATGGCTTCATTTTGAATGCTTTCAAGCCTTTTCATATCGCTTTGGGAGTAGGTGCACAGAACTGGTGCGGCATAGTCTATGACGGAGCGCACATAGGCTGTGTACATCATTTTAAGCACGGCAATAGAGGCTCCATGTCCATTCCAGGTCATAGCTTTCAGTGCCCTGAGTCGACTTAGCTCCTCTTTCTTTCCCTTGTTAGAGCCGACAGTGACGCCAAGGTACCGATAGTGGTCAACCTATTCAAGTGTTACATTTGCAGGTCTTCATTTGCTCTCCGCTTGTGATGGGAGTATGCCTTCGTCTTGTTTGTGGAGAGAGTGAAACCGAGCTCAATACATTACTTCCAAGGAGTTCAATGGACTGTTCAATTTTTCCCAAGGTGGGAGCTTGTATTAGGACATCATCTGCATATCCCACTTGTTGTGTTCCTTCCGGAAAATCAATATTTGCAATGGCGTTCATAAGTACATTGAATAGTGTAGGGCTTAAGACTCCGCCTTGGGAGTCCCGAGTTCCATATTCATTGTTCTGGAGACTGCTCCATTGAAGCAAACCTTGGCTTTCCTTCCTGTGAGGTAGTCTTCAACCCATTTCATGAGTCTAGCTAGTGTACTTGATATATCGCAGCTAGAACCCGCGGAATTGACGACCTATTAAAACAGTGTTCCCCAAATCCTTAAAAACAAATGTCAGAGAGTTCATAAGTAATAGTGTCATTGACAAGAAACGAGAGACAGTGTATTGCAGCTGTATTGTCTTGCAGCCAGCTGCATCACAGAACTTAGAGGAATACCTGGAGTGATACAAAGCAGAGCAAAGGGACAGTAAATTACACAAAAACACATAAAAGCTTTTGGGGACTAATACTTAACTATAAATTATGGATCCACCACAAACTCCCCGCAATACAACGGTGCTTCGTATCCTCAGTTGGAACATAACATCACTCAGGAAAAGACTTCCTGATCTCCACCACAAAGTGACGACCGAGCCCATTGATGTCGTCTGCCTTCAGGAGTGCAGAGTTCCCACCAGGTCTCCACCCCCTAAATTACCCTCCTTTGTTGTCTATAACCTTAAATCCAGTCACTCTTGTATTTTGTATGTTAAGAAGTCCCTTCCTCACCAGCTACTCCAGCCAAGTCAACTGAAGGGCTTCAGTATCATGGTGTGAGGATCTACGTGGGGAACTCTGCCCTCAATATCTTTAACCTGTATGCTCCTAGTGATAAGTTTAATTATACTGACCTTCCTATCTGTATTCAGACTGAGCCTACATCATTATAGGTGATTATAAACGCTAGCATAGAAATATTGGTAATTCGCAGTTCAGCAATCGTAACGGCAACCAACTGTTGTCGCTATTAGGTAGTCCGGATGATGCACAGATTGTGGTGACCTTGAGCCGACGCATATCTACGGAGGTATTCTTGATCTATGTCTCGGTTTCAACGTCTCCCACACCGTGTGCGCCTCGTCAATAGTGCCAGATATGGCGTCTGATCATCTGGCCATATTAGCCACTGTAAGCATTGGCAGCGCTATCCTCCCCGGGCGGAGTGTTCAAGCGGAAGAGCTGGCTGTGCCCATCGATCAACGAGACATTTGTTGCTCATGTGCCAGAATGGTACAGTTCATCTGAGCCTTCATCAGTTGAAGATTTTAACAATGAGCTCACAGATACTATCGACCAGTTTATAGAATCACTTGATCCATCGTCCAGGCCACGTAACCCAAATTACACTGGTCATAGCACTTATGCTTATTATAATGATTCTAAATTGCATGCACTAAAACGCACTGCCAGAAGAATTGGACTAGCTTATAGAAGGACCCGCACTGCTGAAATGCTTTAGCTCTTTCAAACGGCTCTGGCTGAGGCAGGGAACGTATGGTGGAGCGAGGCAGACAGACTGGGAACTTTTGTCAGTGGTCTCAATTCTCACACGCCACTAAGTCGGGCATGGAAGGATATCAACAAGATCAAAGGGAAAAATGCTGCAGAGATTGTGCACCCTAATCCTCTGCACAGAGCAAATGAGCTTGGGCTTGGCCACCACTCCGCTTTGACAGTCTTCCTCTACCCTCACAGAATGAATTAAATACTAAATATGCTGATAGAGCAAGGCTCCTTGACTTCATGCTTCATCAAGAGGATGACTGTGACATGCTTTTTACTGAATACGAACTAGATCTGCTCTACATAAAGGCAACGCTACATCACCCGGGGAGGATGGAGTTACTTACGGCATACTGCGTATGCTTCTGCTAGTTCCAGGGAATCCCTTGCTTGAATTGTATAATATGAGCTATGTAACTGGGAGCTTCCAAAGTCATGGACCAACAGTCTTATTATTCCCATTCCTAAACCTCACCAGCCGAGTGCTTTTCGGCCCAATCTCCCTCACTAGTTGTCTCTGTAAGTGTCTTGAGAGGATGGTTTCAACCGCCTCCTTTACAGAATTAGTAACATGTTGTCTCCCCAGATATATGCTTTACGCATGGAAAGAGTGTACATCACTGTTACCACATTCCTCACCCTGCATACTGTAGGTCATATACCACTTTCCTAGATCTTAAGTCAGCCTTTGACATTGCTAAACCACACGTCATCTGAGAGAACTTGCTAAAATGAATGTTGGAGGATGGCTTCTACGGTGGATAAGAGGCTATCTATCCAACAGGAAGTCATCTGTACTGTTCCAAGGGCATAGGAGTGTAACGAGAGATTTTGAACTTGGCACTCCACAGGGAGGTGTCCTCAGTCCTACTCTGTTCAATGTGTTAATCAATGCACTTTTAAACTCAGTAACTAGGAGGACCAGCGAACACATCATTGCTATGCGATGATATACTGATCCACACCAATGGGTATAAGTAACAACACCAAATGTTCTGAACTCTGTATTGCACACATGTCAGGAACTAGGCTTTGTCATCTCAGTAGAGAAAACAAAGATCCTGAAGCGACGCCCACCCACCGGTGTGGCCGTTCGCAAAATGCAGTTG
>WNGS01164092.1:12077-27980 GCA_020271785.1 Procambarus virginalis
CTTTCTTGTGGTAAATGTTGGATTTTTTCATTGCCATTTCATTGATGATAATCTTGCATGAGTCATCCTCCCAGGGAGGTAACCTCTCTACAGGCAGGAGCTCACGGGCTTGCTCAAGCAGGTGAAGCTCTTCGAGGTCGCAGACTGATCTGTGATGCCATTTTTGCTTCTCCTGTTTCCCCCTGAAAGTAGCACAGAGCTCAGTTTTTTCTTAGCAATATCATTGTAATGGGGATCTCTGGCGATCCTAATTGCAAGCTTAGCATTCAGCTCCTGAATTCTGCTTTTAACACTGGGGAAGGGACAACTCCTCTCGTAGATTAGACGTTTTGGCAGTTCTTGGAACTCCAAGATGATTGTCATGGCTTCATTTTGAATGCTTTCAAGCCTTTTCATATCGCTTTGGGAGTAGGTGCACAGAACTGGTGCGGCATAGTCTATGACGGAGCGCACATAGGCTGTGTACATCATTTTAAGCACGGCAATAGAGGCTCCATGTCCATTCCAGGTCATAGCTTTCAGTGCCCTGATTCGACTTAGCTCCTCTTTCTTTCCCTTGTTAGAGCCGACAGTGACGCCAAGGTACCGATAGTGTCCACCTATTCAAGTGTTACATTTGCAGGTCTTCATTTGCTCTCCGCTTGTGATGGGAGTATGCCTTCGTCTTGTTTGTGGAGAGAGTGAACCGAGCTCAATACATTACCTTCCAAGGAGTTCAATGGACTGTTCAATTTTTCCCAAGGTGGGAGCTTGTATTAGGACATCATCTGCATATCCCACTTGTTTGTGTTCCTTCCGGAAAATCAATATTTGCAATGGCGTTCATAAGTACATTGAATAGTGTAGGGCTTAAGACTCCGCCTTGGGAGTCCCGAGTTCCATATTCATTGTTCTGGAGACTGCTCCATTGAAGCAAACTTGGCTTTACCTTCCTGTGAGGTAGTCTTCAACCCATTTCATGATCTAGCTAGTGGTACTTGATATTCGCAGCTAGAACCCGCGGAAATTGACGACCTATTAAAACAGTGTTCCCCAAATCCTTAAAAACAAATGTCAGAGAGTTCATAAGTAATAGTGTCATTGACAAAGAAACGAGAGACAGTGTATTGCAGCTGTATTGTCTTGCAGCCAGCTGCATCACAGAACTTAGAGGAATACTGGAGTGATACAAAGCAGAGCAAAGGGACAGTACTTACACAAACACACATAAAGCTTTTGGGGACTAATAATTAAATATAAACTATGGATCCCACCACAAACTCCCGCAATACAACGGTGCTTCGTATCCTCAGTTGGAACATAGCATCACTCAGGAAAAGACTTCCTGATCTCCACCACAAAGTGACGACCGAGCCCATTGATGTCGTCTGCCTTCAGGAGTGCAGAGTTCCCACCAGTCTCCCCCCCTAAATTACCCTCCTTTGTTGTCTATAACCTTAAATCCAGTCACTCTTGTATTTTGTATGTTAAGAAGTCCCTTCCTCACCAGCTACTCCCAGCCAAGTCAACTGAAGGGCTTCAGTATCATGGTGTGAGGATCTACGTGGGGAACTCTGCCCTCAATATCTTTAACCTGTATGCTCCTAGTGATAAGTTTAATTATACTGACCTTCCTATCTGTATTCAGACTGAGCCTACCATCATTATAGGTGATTATAACGCTAGGCATAGAAATATGGTAATTCGCAGTTCAGCAATCGTAACGGCAACCAACTGTTGTCGCTATTAGGTAGTCACGATGATGCACAGATTGTGGGTGACCTTGAACCGACGCATATCTACGGAGGTATTCTTGATCTATGTCTCGGTTTCAACGTCTCCACACCGTGTGCGCCTCGTCAATAGTGCCAGATATGGCGTCTGATCATCTGGCCATATTAGCCACTGTAAGCATTGGCAGCGCTATCCTCCCCGGCGGAGTGTTCAAGCGGAAGAGGCTGGCTGTGCCCATCGATCAACGAGACAATTTTGTTGCTCATGTGTCAGAATGGTACAGTTCATCTGAGCCTTCATCAGTTGAAGATTTTAACAATGAGCTCACAGGTACTATCGAGCAGTTTATAGAATCACTTGATCCATCGTCCAGGCCACGTAACCCAAATTACACTGGTCATAGCACTTATGCTTATTATAATGATTCTAAATTGCATGCACTAAAACGCACTGCCAGAAGAATTGGACTAGCTTATAGAAGGACCCGCACTGCTGAAATGCTTAAGCTCTTTCAAACGGCTCTGGCTGAGGCCAGGGAACGTATGGTAGAGCTGAGGCAGACAGACTGGGAAACTTTTGTCAGTGGTCTCAATTCTCACACGCCACTAAGTCGGGCATGGAAGGATATCAACAAGATCAAAGGGAAAAATGCTGCAGAGATTGCGCACCCTAATCCTCTGCACAGAGCAAATGAGTTGATTGGGCCACCACCTCCAGCTTTGACAGTCTTCCTCTACCCTCACAGAATGAATTAAATAATAAATATGCTGATAGAGCAAGGCTCCTTGACTTCATGCTTCATCAAGAGGATGACTGTGACATGCTTTTTACTGAATACGAACTAGACTCTGCTCTACATAAAGGCAAAGCTACATCACCCGGGGAGGATGGAGTTACTTACGGCATACTGCGTATGCTTCTGCTAGTTCCAGGGAATCCCTTGCTTGAATTGTATAATATGAGCTATGTAACTGGGGAGCTTCCAAAGTCATGGACCAACAGTCTTATTATTCCCATTCCTAAACCAAACCAGCAGAGTGCTTTTCGCCCAATCTCTCACTAGTTGTCTCTGTAAGTGTCTTGAGAGGATGGTTCTCAACCGTCTCCTTTACAGAATTAGTAACATGTTGTCTCCCCAGATATATGGCTTTACGCATGGAAAGAGTGTACATCACTGTATTACCACATTCCTCACCCTGCATACTGATAGGTCATACACCACTTTCCTAGATCTTAAGTCAGCCTTTGACATTGCTAACCCCACGTCATTCTGAGCGAACTTGCTAAAATGAATGTTGGAGGATGGCTTTTACGGTGGATAAGAGGCTATCTATCCAACAGGAAGTCATCTGTACTGTTCCAAGGGCATAGGAGTGTAACGAGAGATTTTGAACTTGGCACTCCACAGGGAGGTGTCCTCAGTCCTACTCTGTTCAATGTGTTAATCAATGCACTTTAAACTCAGTAACTAGGAGCCCAGCGAACACATCATTAGCTATGCGGATGATATACTGATCCACACCAATGGGTATACCAACACCCAAAATGTTCTGAACTCTGTATTGCACACATGTCAGGAACTAGGCTTGGTCATCTCAGTAGAGAAAACAAAGATCCTGAACCGACGCCCACCCAGACGGGGTGGGGCCGTTCGCAAAATGCAGTTGCATGATGGCTCTCTGCTCGACTATGTAACCAGATACAAATACCTTGGTCTTGAAGTTCCACTGTACCGCAATGTTGTAGCCAGACTGGGTCGCCAATGTAGAGAGAGGCTCCGTGCTCTCAAGGCTGTGGCAGGCTACCATCCAAGCTATGGTGCAAATGTGAGAATTGTCAAAATGATGTATCTCTCATATATTAGGTCTCTGATTGATTATGCTGCACCCATGCTTGCTCTAGTGCCTGAGAAGAATTGCCTTGAGCCGGGCTGGGGTAAAACATGAGGAAGGAACTGAATATTTCATGTCTAAGTGATCGTATCACTGAAATTAATGCTTTAATTGGTATCAAGATGCTTAGGCTAACCCACCCTAACCCCTGCACTGAAGCCCTCCAAGCCTTCTTCCTTGAAGGTCAGCATCCCTCCAAATGGATTACTGTAACTGCCAATGTGCTCAGAATGTATAACTTTCATCACCCCCACCAAGAGCGACAACAACAACACTTTCCTGCCCCATGGGAGATCACTCCTTTCCAAATTACTGTCCCCCTTTCCCACCCAAGAAGCTGATTAAAGAACAAGCCTTGCTTCGACAAGAAGCAAAGTACAATGCCTTAAGCCAAATTGATGCTTTAGTCAGAGCGCTCCCTTTCCCAGATTATTTACACTGATGGATCCTTGCATCAGTCCTATGGTGCAGCTGGAAGTGCAGTTGTTGTGACAGGGAGAGATGGTTCCTTCTCCCATGAGTGTGGAGCGAGACTAAGTAACTGGGCCTCCACTCTTCAAACAGAATTGGTTGCCATAATCCTTGCACTAGAGCGCGTATATGAATCCAAAGTTGACACGCTAATTGTAAGTGACTCCTTGTCATCCTTGACTGCCCTCAGCTCCCCAAGGCATAACTGTGACGTGCTTATCTCTGAAGCTAGACACAGATATAGTGAAATAATCATGATGGAGTCAGAGTTTGTCTCCTGTGGATTCCTTCCCATATTGGTCTCCGAATGCATGATAGAACTGATGAGTTAGCCAAGACTTTTGCTCGTAAAGAGGGAATTGATTACCAACTTGGACTGCCTTTCAGCAGCCTGAGGGCAGTAATATCCCAGGAACATCAACTAAATTTCGGAGGCTTGAGGCAAAGTGAAATTCACACCAGTTACTCCATCTATCATCATTCTATTATGCATGAAGAACCGCACGTCTATGGGTCATCCAATAATGTTAGCAGACTTCTAGATGTTACCACTGCTAGGCTTAGGCTCGGCTACAAGTACCTCTGGGAGTTTGTAACATCTGCTGATGTAGATTTGACTAAATGTAACTCGTGTGAATATTCAAGAAATGTGTGAGTATTTCATTCATAATGATGTGCTGCCCGAAATTTAGCGAATATTCAAAATTTGCTTAATGTAGTAATGCATGCACATGACTGTAAAGCTGCCGCCCAGTGGGTGGGTGTGCAGCACATGACTGTAAAGTGCCGCCCAGTTGGGTGGGTGTGCATGCACATGACTGTAAAGCTGCCGCCCAGTTGGGTGGGTGTGGAGCAAGACTAGTAACTGTGTGACTCACCATAGATGTAAGTGCCTTGTATAGTGACTGTTGTGAGCCTCTTGTTGATCACTTGTGACACAAAGATTCTTGATGTGTGTATTTGTGTGGGTGATTAGATATGTATGTGTATGTATATATGTATACGTATATATATATGTACATGTATGTATGAGTGTGTGTACATTTGTATACAACATTAATAATTTTGTAACTAGCGTCAAACATTGTTATTTGCTTAGCTAAACGAACTAGAGGGTTCAGTTCCTGAACTGATTATGTGCCTCTGTAATCCTTTACACCACTGCCCACGGGATGGGTATGGGGTGCATAATAAAGAAAGAAATTGAATATATATATATATATATATATATATATATATATATTTTTTTTTTGAGATATATACAAGAGTTGTTACATTCTTGTACAGCCACTAGTACGCGTAGCGTTTCGGGCAGGTCCCTGGAATACGATCCCCGCCGCGAAGAATCGTTTTTTCATCTAAGTACACATTTTACTGTTGAGTTAAACAGAGGCTACAGTTAAGGAATTGCGCCCAGTAAATCCTCCCCGGCCAGGATACGAACCCATGACATAGCGCTCGCGGAACGCCAGGCGAGTGTCTTACCACTACACCACGGAGATTGTATATATATATATATGTGTGTGTGTGTATATATACAAAAAAATGGGGGGGTGGGTAGGAGAAGAAAATATTAAAGTGTTCAACCTGAAACGAGAACCTCCACTGGTGAAAGTACTCACCTAGTTGTGTTTCTGGGAGGGGGGGGGGGAGGTGAACACTGGCTCTTTGGTCCCGCCTAGTGTATGGCCCCATGGCCTCGGAGAAGGAAAATAATGAGCACTTAAAGAAGACCGTGTGAATTCTCACTGAACACTCTGATATTTTCTTCTCCAACCACACCTATTTTTTTTTAATTAATAATTATCACTTTCGTGCTCTCGCGATGACAAACGTCGTCATGTTGTTAAAGATTCGCTACCTAGAACAAAAAATTCAAAGTAGCACGGGCTATGGTGAGCCCGTAGGATAAACGTCGTCACTCATTGTCCTCTTGATTATGAGCGAGTGACTGGCTCGCGTCACTTAATAAAATATTTGTCAAAAATTTAATTTTTATCCAATCAACTTCTTCTGATTTCAAAATGAGCGCTATTGTCTTCCCACACTCCTCTATAGGCCGCATGGCATTCTGGGTCACGCCATGCGCTCGGCCTAGTGCTTTGTTTACTTTCTCGTGATCGGAACGCCGCCTGCTCGCGTTCCAAACTTGAGCAAATCTCGGCTATTATCCGCGTTTGTATTTGTTCCCGTGCCTTCGCAACTCCTTGTATACGTGACACGATTGATCCCTGAAGATGCCTGGTGTACTGACAACACTCAACTATCTGTAGAAAGTTTCTCTGGAACACCAGGTATAACTGTACCAACACCAACCACTGTTATACAATTTATACAATTATTCCTGACTCGTGCTCTGATTGAATATTTGACATTTGAAACTAATTTGTATGCTGAACAATTTATACAGAATGCTTCCACGGGCGCCATGCGTATGTGGCATGAGATATCTGTCAAGGAAATGGCAAGGTATTTGGGTCTGTCTATGTTGTTGGGTATTGCAACCCTCCCAACGATGAGAATGTAGTGGCAAACAAGCCAGCTGTGGCATATGCGCACCTTCAATACTTTCATGACGTCCAAACGATTTCAACATATTGGCCAGTTTTTTCATAGTTATAATAACAATGCCATTCCCCAGAACAATAAATACCGATTGATAAAACTTCGCACAGTGATAACCTATCTTACCACCAAATTTGCCAAAATATACATTATCAAGAAAGAATTGAGTTTGGATGAAGAAACAATGTCATGGCGTGGGCAATTATCTTTCAAGGTATATAATCCAAATAAGCCAGATAAATATGGAATAAAATTGTACATGCTTGCTGAAGCATCGTCGGGCTACATATAAGACTGAGGTGTATGCAGGAGTTGGTAAAACAACAGTGGAGACAGTCATGGGCTTGATGCAGCCCCTAATGTACAAGGGTTATCATCTGTATATGAATAACTACTATAACTCTGTCCATCTCACAGAAAAGCTATGTGAACACGGTTTATACGTGTGGAACCATCAGATTACAGCGTGGCGCCCCCAAGCATCTGCAACAGCAAGCAAAGGGTAAAATTCCTGTTGATACAACCCTATTCAGCCGCAAGGATAATATATTTATAATCCTGTGGAAAGACAAGCGTGTGGTCTCACTGATCACAAACTGCCACAATGCTGACACCTTACCTTACCTTGAGGATACCTTGAGGTGCTTCCGGGGCTTAGCGTCCCCGCGGCCCGGTCATCGACCAGGCCTCCTTGGTTGCTGGACTGATCAACCAGGCTGTTGAACGCGGCTGCTCGCAGCCTAACGTATGAGTCACAGCCTGGTTGATCAGGTATCCTTTGAAGGTGCTTATCCAGTTCTCTCTTGAACACTGTGAGGGGTCGGCCAGTTATGTCCCTTATGTGTAGTGGAAGCGTGTTGAACAGTCTCGGGCCTCTGATGTTGATAGAGTTCTCTCTCAGAGTACCTGTTGCACTTCTGCTTTTCAACGGGGGTATTCTGCACATCCTGCCATGTCTTCTGGTCTCATGTGATGTTATTTCTGTGTGCAGGTTTGGGACCAGCCCCTCTAATATTTTCCATGTGTAAATTACTATGTATCTCTCCCGCCTGCGCTCAAGGGAATTCAGATTTAGGCTCTTTAGTCGGTCCCAATAGTTTAGATGTTTTGCTGAGTGGATTCTAGCAGTAAAGGATCTCTGCACGCTCTCCAGGTCAGCAATTTCTCCAGCTGTGAAAGGGGCTGTCATTGTGCAGCAGTACTCCACTCTAGAGAGCACCAGCGTTTTGAAACGTATCATCATCGGTATAGCATCTCTAGTGTGAACACAGGAAGTTGTCGGAAAATCCGACACCATTTAATAATATCAATTCAATAGACAGTAATATTGCTGCTGTGTTGAATACACAAGTTAACCCATAGAAAATGTAGCTTGTAGTGGAGTTTCCGTCTATAGAAAACGGGATATCATTGCCACATACTATTATAAATTCACCAACTATTCTTGGGAAATATTCTTAAATACATTAGTCTTTGGACTTTTTTACATCATAAAAATCTCATTTTAATTAACTTAATTATCAGTATCAAAATAGAGTAAATGTGACCCATCTATCAGTTACTGATATCTGGACAAAGTAAGCCAGGAGCGTCAGTAGTAGGAAGTGGTCAGCCATTGTTGTTAAGACCAGAGGCGCAGGGAGCAAATTCGGTTCCTATAATTTCTCTTGGACAAAGTGTGAAAGAGATCAGAGTAGTGGTCTTCCATCATCAACACGCAGTCAACAATAAACAAGGGAAGTGTTCTACCGAAACCCGTTTATCTAAGCATTTCTGGCCAGTTAAATGTTAGGTAGATATTGGGCAAACCGGTTAGAATGCAAACAGCCTCTTAATAAAAGGTAATTAAGCCTTGGTTCTTATCATATATAATATACAGTGTTTTCTCTGATATAGCTGTCATATATTAGGATTCTGGCTTTACAGTTAGAGCCCTTTGACAGGATAAGAAGAGGAAGCAAGACTTGGTATATCAGTTACTATGGGTGATGGAACTGCCTCAAAATAGGATAATTTGGTGTCTACATCCCAGTTATACCTGGTGAACTAAGCCTGCTGTGCAATAAGATAAGGAACCTCCTCAATGTATACTAATACATGTAGTTTAATACTGTAGTTTGATTTGCTGCATATATAAATTTAATATAAACCCCCCTAATGTGTAAGGATCTATTTGTGAGATTATTGCAGAAATACAGTCCACTTAACATCTTACAAATTGCTATTGATATATATAAATTAACGTAAATATAAATTCTATATAAATTCATATAAATTAAATATAAATCTCACAGGTCGGTGCCCACAAAAGTCGAACGAAGGAAAAGAGTGAGGAAACGTGACGGAACAACTTCAGTGAAGCTTGTGACTGTCAACAACCCCAATGCAATATGCGACTACAACACCCACACGAAAGGTGTTGATCAATTTGACCAAATGGTCAAATATTTCAAGTTCACACGGAAATCTCACAAGTGGACAAAAAAAAAAATACCTTTTATTTCCTGCAAATGGCTCTGCATAATGCATATATGTTGTACAAGAACTACACCACTGATCAGAAAAAATTGTTCCAGTTTCATGAGGTAGCAATATGGTCCTTGTTGAGGTGGGTCCATGAGGAGTGGCCTAACACAGATAACCCCATCGCACATGCTCCGGATATCAATGCTGATGATGGCAATGTTGGGAGACCGGGACTATCTGGTGCGAGGCGTCCTCTATTTCCTTCGACACCTCGAGCAGACGACTCCTCATCTGACTCAGAACATGAAACGGCTCCTAGTACCAGTCGTCGTCCTCCTGCCAAGAAAAACCCACGTATTGTGGATCCAGAAGGCTCCTAGTACCAGTCGTCGTCCTCCTGCCAAGAAAAACCCACGTATTGTGGATCCAGAAGGCTCCTAGTACCAGTCGTCGTCCTCCTGCCAAGAAAAACCCACGTATTGTGGATCCAGAAGGCTCCTAGTACCAGTCGTCGTCCTCCTGCCAAGAAAAACCCACGTATTGTGGATCCAGAAGATCGTCTTAATAAGAAGTTGACCCCTGCCATCGTTAAACTCACAAAACGTCGAAGGTGTCGTGTTTGCTTTAAGTCGGGAATAAGGAAGGACGCTAAGTATCCGTACAAGTTGCACTGTGTGCGACACCCTGCTACACAAAATACCACCGCAAGAGGGTATTTTGAGTGGCGACAAAATAGCGCCTCTTCACACATTCACTTCACCTACGAAACATCTGTTGAGCAACTTCAAGAACATTTTCCTGAAGCAGGTGGAGTGGATCACAAAATGCTCCACTTATTGTTCTACCATTATCATTCCGTAGGTAAGTGTACACACTTTGTATAAGTCTTTATGAATTTATTACCACTTTATACTTTGCTGGTGGTATTGCTTATACTGTATATATTGAGGTTGTTATTGCTTATATTGGTCTTTTTACCTAGAGCATTTTATTGCCAATATTTTGATACCACAATGAAAGATGTAGCACAAAAACTTCTGTTAGTAAATTATATGTGTTTGTCTGGTGTATTGGGTGTAGCGGGTGTGGCACTGAATGTGTTCTAGTGGGTAACGCTTCGACGACTTTGGGGGGTATACAAATATATCTGGCAATACGGTGTTGATGTCAGTGAAAAAGATAAGGAGTGTAAATTATGTAGTATGCCGCACGCCCACACCTTAGAACATTATTTATTTATTTATTTATTTATTTAAGAAAAAGATAAGGAGTATAAATTATGTAGTATGCCGCACGCCCACACCTTAGAACATTATTTAATTATTTATTTATTTATTTATTCATATACAAGAAGGTACATTGGGAATGTGAGAATATATAATATGGTAATTACAATCTTGTAAAGCCACTAGTACGCGCAGCGTTTCGGGCAGGTCCTTAATCTAAGAAAATTATGTATTAGAGTGTCAACTTATTGATAACTATAGAAATAAGGAAATAAATAGTGTACCACATCAAATTGTTTGGATGTGTGATAATGGTATGATAGACAGTATACTTAGGAGCTACAAGAAGTTTGCCCCAAGAGTGTGACAATTATATACTGTACTTACTATATTAACCTGCAATGTTAAATGGATTCTTGTAATATGATGTACTTACTATATTAACCTGCAATGTTAAATGGGATTCTTGTAATATGATGTACTTACTATATTAACCTGCAATGTTAAATTGTAATGTTATTTGTTTATTTGTACTCACTGAATCTGTGCGCCCCTTGAGGGACTTGAAGTAGAGGGGGGGGGGGGTAGAAATAGCCTAAGCTACTCTATTCCTTTGAGATGCATTTCTTGCTTATCTCAATAAACATACTTGAACATGAACTTGGGGGTTCATGGTGAGGCGCGCCCATGGTGAGGCAGGTGAGGCGCGCCCATGTTGTATAATTTATATGCATATGTTTGTGTAGGAAATATTATTGCGATCACAGTGATACAAAAAAAAACGATGTCGAACAAGTTTTGACTTGATAAACCTGAACAGAGTAGCAACATGTGAGCGCTGTTTGCTGTGAACGGCTGACAAACGACTTAATTCTTTATTTGGTGCCGGCATCACGTTAGCTTTGGTGACATGTTATACATATGTTCCTATAGAACATTTCATTAGCAACATAGTGATACCAAAATAAAACACGTACATCGAAAATGAAGGTCAGAAACATGAGAAGAGT
Source organism: Procambarus virginalis (assembly GCA_020271785.1). Classification (NCBI taxonomy): domain Eukaryota; kingdom Metazoa; phylum Arthropoda; class Malacostraca; order Decapoda; family Cambaridae; genus Procambarus; species Procambarus virginalis. The sequence goes on from WNGS01164092.1 coordinate 23,421, forward strand.
ATAAACTTTTCAGTAGTGGTGTAGGGCATGTGCAGTTGGGCCTGCAGTAGCTGGTAGTCCTTGGGCAACTTCCCACGGTTTTGCGGGTGGGGCGCGCCCATGATTTGTATTTTATATTCATATGTCCGTGTAGGGAATTTTATTGCGGTCACAGTGATACCAAAATTAACGACGTAGAACAATTTTGGGGTTGACAAACATGAAAAGAACATAAACATTTCAGCCCGGTTTGATGCTCACTGCTCACGAGCAACCTGTCCTCTTAAAAAGAACGTCGCATTTGGCCGTTTGCTCGTATGACCGAATTTGGACGTAATTTGAAAATGAAAAAAATATGAAAATAATTTTTTTTTCAACAACAGTAAGTTAAGGGTCCTCTGATAGGTTAGGTGGGCAGGAAATTCTCTTAAAGTTTCAAAACGTTATGAAAAACGTTAATTTAAAGTGTCCTCTCATAACCTCTGCGCGTACGCCGGACGACTCAAATAGAAAACGGAACAGAACGTCACTTTTGTGAGTCGATTTCATTTCAAATTACGTCGAAATTTGGCCATATCACGCAAACGAGCCAAAAGTGACGTTCTTTTTAAGAGGACGGGTTGCACGATCGCCGTAGTTTTTTATTTGGTGCGGATCTCATGTCGGGTTTGGTGAAATTATATATATATATATATATTCCTTTAGGGCATTCTCTTGCGAACAAATTGATACCAAACTTAAATACATACATGGAAAATTAAGGTGAGCAGATCGAAAAGATTATAAACATTTTAGTGTAGCCACGCGGTCGCCCAAAACTAACGGTGCTCAAGGGGACAGCTACTGCCGGGAGCGCGAAAGTTGCTGAAAATCTTCGACGACCGTTTTTTATCATTGTAAAACTAGCTTAATAACTAATATTTTGTACAATTCATTAAGAAATTCTGGGTCTTTATTACAATTAATTGTGTATCTTTAAATTATTTTTGAATCTTTAAAAACTTTGGCTTTAGTTTACAAAGATTTTAAAATTTTATATAAGATTTTCTAACACTTAAATTTTTTAAATATATTTATAAGGCTACTGTGCTGATTTTAATCACACCTGAAGAGCGCAATGTGACGTCATCATTTTTCGTTCGTATTTTTAGCTGCCCTTTGGGGCATCAAAAATATAATAAAATAAAATTGTATATATATTATTTATATACAGTTTGTTGCATGAGGGGTTATTTTGTCGACACACTTTGGTATATACAACAATGTTCTGCTACCATATTCTAAATGAATGATTTAGGATAATCATCTCATCTTCTGGGATCATATCTGGCCTAGTATCATTCATTCTAAATGAATAATTACAAAGTGTAGCTCAAAAACTAGCTGTAAGTTCATCTAACATCCCCATCTCGCAGGATGGTTAGTCATACATGGAGTCGAGAGAGAACATGAGATGCCAGGCTGATCTACCAGCCTGCACTAGCACACTCTGGGTAGAGTCTAGTCTACCAACCTGCACTAGCACACTCTGGGTAGAGTCTAGTCTACCAGCCTGCACTAGCACACTCTGGGTAGAGTCTAGTCTACCAGCCTGCACTAGCACACACTGGGTAGAGTCTAGTCTACCAACCTGCACTAGCACACTCTGGGTAGAGTCTAGTCTACCAGCCTGCACTAGCACACACTGGGTAGAGTCTAGTCTACCAACCTGCACTAGCACACTCTGGGTAGAGTCTAGTCTACCAGCCTGCACTAGCACACACTGGGTAGAGTCTAGTCTACCAACCTGCACTAGCACACTCTGGGTAGAGTCTAGTCTACCAGCCTGCACTAGCACACACTGGGTAGAGTCTAGTCTACCAACCTGCACTAGCACACTCTGGGTAGAGTCTAGTCTACCAACCTGCACTAGCACACTCTGGGTAGAGTCTAGTCTACCAGCCTGCACTAGCACACACTGGGTAGAGTCTAGTCTACCAGCCTGCACTAGCCCACTCTGGGTAGAGTCTAGTCTACCAACCTGCATTAGCCCACTCTGGGTAGAGTCTAGTCTACCAGCCTGCACTAGCACACTCTGGGTAGAGTCTAGTCTACCAGCCTGCACTAGCCCACTCTGGGTAGAGTCTAGTCTACCAGCCTGCACTAGCAAACTCTGGGTAGAGTCTAGTCTACCAGCCTGCACTAGCACACACTGGGTAGAGTCTAGTCTACCAGCCTGCACTAGCAAACTCTGGGTAGAGTCTAGTCTACCAGCCTGCACTAGCAAACTCTGGGTAGAGTCTAGTCTACCAGCCTGCACTAGCAAACTCTGGGTAGAGTCTAGTCTACCAGCCTGCACTAGCAACCTCTGGGTAGAGTCTAGTCTACCAGCCTGCACTAGCAACCTCTGGGTAGAGTCTAGTCTACCAGCCTGCACTAGCACACTCTGGGTAGTCTAGTCTACCAGCCTGCAATAGCAACCTCTGGGTAGAGTCTAGTCTACCAGCCTGCACTAGCAACCTCTGGGTAGAGTCTAGTCTACCAGCCTGCACTAGCAACCTCTGGGTAGAGTCTAGTCTACCAGCCTGCACTAGCACACTCTGGGTAGTCTAGTCTACCAGCCTGCACTAGCAACCTCTGGTAGAGTCTAGTCTACCAGCCTGCACTAGCACACTCTGGGTAGTCTAGTCTACCAGCCTGCACTAGCCCACTCTGGGTAGAGTCTAGTCTACCAGCCTGCACTAGCACACTCTGGGTAGAGTCTAGTCTACCAGCCTGCACTAGCACACTCTGGGTAGAGTCTAGTCTACCAGCCTGCACTAGCAAACTCTGGTAGAGTCTAGTCTACCAGCCTGCACTAGCAACCTCTGGGTAGAGTCTAATCTACTAACCTTCACTTTTGATTGTTACCGCCGAAGGCGGCTAGTTTATTGTGCACCCCATACCCATCCTGTGAGCGGTAGCGCAAAAAGCATTACAGAGGGCACAAAAGGTCTTTATCAGATCTCATCTTAGATTATTACATAAACAATTACATCTATCCTTCACACCTTATAGTTACAATGTCAGCTAGTTACAGAGTAAGTGCTATTTCAAGAGCTACATATTTACAGTAAGTCATCATACATTAATGGTAGGTCTTATCGCTAATACATAATAGTTTGACCAATGGGGATATTACAGAGTCATAGGGGAGCTTCTATTTATTATTAGTCCTCACAATACACTACTTGTTTCTGAATCTCATATGTCGTTCATCTACTGGAAGCGAAATATGGATACAGTGCAAGGATTTCAGGTAATTTATCCATAGTAATAAGATAGGTTGCCATATCATACAAGTGAGCTTAGATTATCTCTAAATGGCTCAATTTTACTACAATCCAAGATATAGTGTTCGAGTGTGTGTCCTGTCTTTGTCCACACACTTTACACTTTACTTCATCTAGATCCCTATACAAGCCGAACTGCCAATGATACTTGTAGCCAAGTCTTATACGAGCTGTGACAACTCTGTTAGTCTACTGACTTTGTTACTTGCCCATACACATGTTTTACTTCACACATTTCATTGTGATAACAATGGACCTGCTAGTTCTCCAGTTTGCACAGTTCTACTTAGTGAAGCAACATCCTGTCCCCCGACATTTAATGGAAAATGTATTAAGTATTATATGTAAACAAAAAAATGGAACTAGTTTTCATTTTAAAAGCAAGTAAATTTAAAAACGTTATTTTTTTATATAAATGTTTAAATATAATTGTGTTAATAAAATAGTAGAACAGTAGGGAAACTTTTGATCTAGTAAAATAAATAATGTGAAATACGCAGTTAAGGTCTACCCATAAAATGCTCCGGTTTCTTTCTTTGATTATTTTTTTTTGAGATATAACAAGAGTTGTTACATTCTTGTACAGCCACTAGTACGCGTAGCGTTTCGGGCAGGTCCCTGGAATACGATCCCCGCCGCGATGAATCGTTTTTCAACCAAGTACACATTTTTTACTGTTGAGTTAAACAGAGGCTACTACAGTTAAGGATTTGCGCTCAGTAAATCCTCCCGGCCAGGATACGAACCCATGACATAGCGCTCGCGGAACGCCAGAGTGTCTTACCACTACACCACGGAGACCGGGAGGTTATTTTCTATGAAAGTCGAGATTGATTTTTTGGTTGTATTGTGTTGTTGGGCTCTTGGTATATATATCATCAAGGCCAATCGGGAGGCAGGGGGTAGACCACCGCACGATCATTGGTGCGGTTGTCACGGTACTGTATACGTTTTGGGGTGATCCTGGACAGCATGGGTTCGAATCCTGCATGGCCAGGTCAAAGAGTTCTTAGTGATATATGCCTTGCGCGTTCATGCAGCTTTCTCACACACACACACACACACACACACCACACACACACACACACCACACACACACACACACACACACCACATATATATATATATATATATATATATATATATATATATCATATATATATATATATATATATATATATATATATAGCACATATACTACTTAGATATATATATATATATATATATATATATATATATATATATATATATATATATATATATATATATA
>WNGS01164093.1:6160-28470 GCA_020271785.1 Procambarus virginalis
CGATAATGGCCTCACTTTATCATTTTTTTATCTTTTCCAGTGACAATTAGCGCAGAGCTTCGCTATTATATATAAACACATATTCTTTAGTTACGCCACATATTAGGCTATAATGGTCTCGCGGATGTCCAGTAACGGCGCTCCAGCTATGATAAACCACCACAAGCCTCACCCACAAGGTCCCAACCACCACCCACACCAGTAGTGGGAGATCCCCCACCACCCACACCATGATTGTGGGCGCCCCTCACCTCGCAAATATCAGTCCAGTCTATATGCTGGAAGTTATGACGGACCCTGGTAAATATCACCGACCGTGCCTTTGAGCTCTAATTAAGATTTAATCAAGGCGACTCGTGTTCTGTAAACACTAAATTTTCTTTTGCTGAAGTTCGTTGAGTTTACCATATAAAGTATGTGTAAAAAAATGTCGCATAGGTGGTAAAGATGTTTACAAAACAGTACAAGAGAGAGAGAGATATAGTTAAGAACCCCCCCGGACCACAGGTTCTGATTCCTCGACGCACCAGCGAGAAAGAAATAATTGAGTAGAGAGTACAGGATGTGCCAAGGGGGGTACACACACACATTAAAAATAAAAACAGACGTGTACCTGGGTACCTATTTGCTGCTTCTCGGTGTATGATACATTAAGAGTTTACTTTAGCTCTGCACTATATCCATAATTAAAGTATACTTGCTGGTTGGTCAGTAAGCATTTGTGGTAGCTTAATAACCCTCCCAGAGGTCGTTTGGCATTAGGCCCAGCAACAAACCGAACAGGATGTGGAGGTCGACGGTTGAGGGCTGCTGCCATTTATCTGTCTCCTTAGGTTTCAGGGCGATAGTTACCTGTCTCCTCTTGCCCCCCGTGTATCTGCCAATTAATAAGAGGATTGCGAGAGGCTCCTAGACGCCTGCTATGCCTTAAGGTGTTGACGAGCGTGGCAAGGAATTGGTTTGATTTGGTGCTGGCCTCAAGGACTAGCAACCTCTAGTGGGGTTACGGGCTCACCATAGCCCGTGCTACTTGGAACTTGTTCCGAGTAGCTGAATCTATAACAACAACATCTAGTTGGTTATAAGTAATTCCTATTACCAGTGATAGGAAGCTCGTGTTCAGGAATATCGAGGCCCCCCCTCCCCCCAATCCCCCACACCCCCTCCCCCCCCCCTCGGATAAGTCACCTGGCCTTACCCAGAATGCAACTCACAATAGTTGCTTAATTCCAACATTGTTTATTGCTGAACCAGTAAGCATTTTATAATTTAAAACAATTCACTTTGAATTATACTCACCAGTATATTCTCATCTATTCATATGCAGTATACTGCAACTAACTCTTGATGGGTATACCCCTGTGGATGAGAAATAAAGACGTGTGTGAGATTATATCCTTTGGTACTGAATATTTAAAGCGAAATAATTGTCGAAGTTATTATTGAACAAACAAAAAATTTAATTATGTTGATAAACAAGATCGTGAAAAGTACAAAGAAGAATATATCAAACGCAATTTCATCCACATAATCTATTTACCTTTCAAGTTTATACATTATAAATTTTACATAAGAAAGCTTACAGCCTAATAACTATAAGGAAGCCGTTTGTCACCTGACTCACTCATCATACTGAAGCCTGTACTAACCTGACCGTAATGTATCATCCAGTAAAGATAGTAATTCATGACCCAACACAGGGTCCAATGGGCAGTTAGGCCCTGGTCGTAAGCTTCGTTGGTGGGGTCGTGACTCGTTAACCACTAGTTGATCCCATGTCGTGGCCACCGAGGCTTCCTTGATACTATCATCACTTTATGGCGATACCTTCGCGTTTTGATTTACTGTTACTACTTTCCTGCTCTATATATAGGCAGAAAAGTGGTCCAATCCTTGAATACCGCTACGAGGTGAACTCCGTCCAGCCAAGATGATGAGCGCCTTTGTTGTGGTCGCGGAATCCTTGTGGTCTTGACATACAGTACAGGATCCCGGCCGGGTTCAGTAAGTTGCTTGTAGCTGATAGGAGCAATGTTCTTGTACCCGTGATCATACTAGGTCACAATATCCTTCAAGATATAGGAAACTAGGAAATATCCTTCAAGATATAGGAAACTAGGAAATATCCTTCAAGATATAGGAAACTAGGAAATATCCTTCAAGATGTAACAATCGAGGCTTTTTGTAAAAATTATCCAGAATGGTTAGCTACACAAGGGAGAATGGGAAGCTGGACCCGCGTGGGAGCATCCCCCAGGGACTTAGCGGTGGAAATAACCACCTTTGTTCCCAAGCTTCGTAATGAATCATTCTACAGTATTCACTTAGAGAAATTAACCTTCAGTCAATTTGCATTCAAATTGCATTGTATAGTACTACTGTTCATAATATCAAGAGTATTCTCATTATTAGAAGGAGTTTAAGTCACCATCAGTGACGTCACAAACAAGAACTAGGCTGTGAGGCGGAGTGACCTAAGAGTTCACAGGTCACCAGAGTTGACATGTCCTCTATTTCTCAAAGGTCAAATAGCTATTTTGTAATTGGGAATAGCTCTTCCTTAAGATGTTTGTGTAATTTAACTTCAGTACAATAAATCAATCAATCCGGATAATTCAGTACGACAGAGGTTAATTGTTATAACTTAAGCCTGGCAAAGTAACTTAGATACTAGCGGAAGAATACAGATCTAGGCCTCTGGGTAGAGGAGCAGAGAGGACGATCAGTGTGGTAGCCGGATCAACTGGGGGAGGTCACCATCTCACCTCCCATAAGACCAGCACTCTACCCAAGCGGGTCAACATAGAAGGTAGAGTTGCTTTGTGAGTAATTGTAGGGAATAGTCCACTCATTGCCGTTAAATTTATAGTCAGGGCATATTCAGTCAGGGAGTGTTCAAGTCAGGATTATAATTTCTTAGACTCTGTTTTAGGTTTGAATAAATTAATTAGTTAGTAATTTTGCATTTTCATTATTTCCATGTGTTTGTTATATTTATGTGAATTGTCCTTGTCACGTGGTTCCCACGTGGCCGAATTGAATTGGGCGCCGATTCTAACACCGAATCAGGATTATTACTCCTGTTGATTTTAATTAACTACACACGTAAGATCCAGGGTTTATTTGTACTAGTGGGGAATCAAGCCCCAAGGTTGATTGTTTAGCGTGGTCGATCCAGACCTCGATCATTGCTCATTTGGTTACTGGTCTGGTGGTGGCGGCGGAAAGGAGATCCTAGAACTTTGCTAGAAGTCTATTTTCACGTCATACGGGTTGTAGAATCTCAAGTCGGTAAATCGTCTTGAGACCACGTGGCGTGGAGTCTGCTCGAGTAAAAGTTTTGGGGTCCCTTGGTTAAGAACTAAAGTAAAGAACACGGGTAAAGAGAGAAAAAGGGGGGTAGAGAGTAGTGAGAACCCGTCCCGTGTTACAAAGATATAGGAAACTAGGAAATATCCTTCAAGATATAGGAAACTAGGAAATATCCTTCAAGATATAGGAAACTAGGAAATATCCTTCAAGACAGTTCTGGGGCCTACAAGTGCAACAGGAGAACGGTTAACAGCGATACCGTTAACTAACGACCAGTTAAGACAGAGATAGTGACGTTAAGGTCATTTAAAGTCGAGTCTGTGACACATAGAGCAGAGGTGTCAGTCTGTTTCTGTTACAACGGTATCGATGTTAAACGGCTCCTGTTACACTTGTAGCTCCCAGAAGTGTCTTGAGCACTTGGTGGGTGATTACCAGGTTATCTTGAGATGATTTCGGGGCTTAGTGTCCCCGCGGCCCGGTCCTCGACCAGGCCTCCACCCCCAGAAAGCAGCCCGTGACAGCTGACTAACTCCCAGGTACCTATTTACTGCTAGGTAACAGGGGCATCAGGGTGAAAGAAATTCTGCCCATTGTTTCTCGCCGGCGCCCGGGACCACAGGATCACGCGTCCAGTGTTCTGTCCGCTCAGCCACACGTGCAAGAACACTGCTTCTATCAGCTAAAAGCAACTGACCAAACTTTGGGCTATACCCAAGCTTACTCAAAAGACATTAAAGCTGATTAATTGATGAAGATTAAGCCACTGAAGAGGTGGCACGGGCATGAATAGCCCGTAAGTGGTAGATATGTTTTAATAAATGTATACTGTGTGCTGAGGTCGCATTTAATCGTCAAGCTGCTATCGCGGGGGAGGATACTGCTTGACAGTCTTTATGAGGGTCTCCAGCTGCTGGACACCTTTATTGACCAGGAGAGTGGCTGTGTTGATGGCTTCAGGATGGTTACTGCAAGAGGCAGGGACTCTTAAAGTTCTTCTAAGGTCGTTGGTTGCTTCACATTCCAGGAGATAGTGAAGTAATGACTTTTCTGTTGACCAGACACTATAGAAGGTGAAGGGACGACGACGTACCCGAAACGTCGTCGTCCCTTCACCTTCTAGTGTGTGGTCTGGTCAACATACTTTAGCCACGTTATTGTGACTCATCGCCTGCACATGGTTTTTCTGTGATTGGCAGAAGATGCATTCTCTCTGTCGGGGTTCACCAGTCTCCCAGTTGCATCTGTAACCTAGACGTAGTCTATATAACCGAACTGATATTTCCCTGTGGATTCTTTTTGGGATATTTAACCTGTCTAACTTGGTGGCCTGAAGATACCATATTGCAGAGGGCGAACCTTCTGTTACTCTCTGGTGTAACTTTAAAGCTGCCACCTCCTCCTTCTTTATACCCACGGTATAAAGTGGGTATTTATACTCCTTCTTTATTAAGCAAATTGACTGCGGAGGGATCAGGCAATTAGTTCCAGGATACCAAGAATGGGAATCCCTAATTGCATGAAATAGAGTGGGTGGGGGTGCCTTTTTACGTTAAATGCGGCTTAAGCAAGAAAAGGGAGAATATACTTAGAACATGAAAGTGCTGTTTTTTTTTTGCAGGGATATTCCTGCGGGGGCCCTAAGCCTCTGGCTGGCCCACTGGGCGGGCCCTAAGCCTCTGGCTGGCCCACTGGGCGGGCCCTAAGCCTCTGGCTGGCCCACTGGGCGGGCCCTAAGCCTCTGGCTGGCCCACTGCGCGGGCCCTAAGCCTCTGGCTGGTCCACTGGGCGGGCCCTAAGCCTCTGGCTGGTCCACTGGGCGGGCCCTAAGCCTCTGGCTGGCCCACTGCGCGGGCCCTAAGCCTCTGGATGGCCCACTGTGCGGGCCCTAAGCCTCTGGCTGGTCCACTGGGCGGGCCCTAAGCCTCTGGCTGGTCCACTGGGCGGGCCCTAAGCCTCTGGCTGGTCCACTGGGCGGGCCCTAAGCCTCTGGCTGGTCCACTGGGCGGGCCCTAAGCCTCTGGCTGGTCCACCGGGCGGGCCCTAAGCCTCTGGCTGGCCCACTGTGCGGGCCCTAAGCCTCTGGCTGGCCCACTGCACGGGCCCTAAGCCTCTGGCTGGTCCACTGGGCGGGCCCTAAGCCTCTGGCTGGTCCACTGGGCGGGCCCTAAGCCTCTGGCTGGTCCACTGGGCGGGCCCTAAGCCTCTGGCTGGTCCACTGTGCGGGCCCTAAGCCTCTGGCTGGCCTACTGCGCGGGCCCTAAGCCTCTGGCTGGCCCACTGTGCGGGCCCTAAGCCTCTGGCTGGTCCACTGGGCGGGCCCTAAGCCTCTGGCTGGTCCACTGGGCGGGCCCTAAGCCTCTGGCTGGCCCACTGGGCGGGCCCTAAGCCTCTGGCTGGCCCACTGCGCGGGCCCTAAGCCTCTGGCTGGCCCACTGCGCGGGCCCTAAGCCTCTGGCTGGCCCACTGGGCGGGCCCTAAGCCTCTGGCTGGCCCACTGGGCGGGCCCTAAGCCTCTGGCTGGCCCACTGGGCGGGCCCTAAGCCTCTGGCTGGCCCACTGCGCGGGCCCTAAGCCTCTGGCTGGCCCACTGCGCGGGCCCTAAGCCTCTGGCTGGTCCACTAGGCGGGCCCTAAGCCTCTGGCTGGTCCACTGGGCGGGCCCTAAGCCTCTGGCTGGCCCACTGCGCGGGCCCTAAGCCTCTGGCTGGTCCACTGGGCGGGCCCTAAGCCTCTGGCTGGTCCACTGTGCGGGCCCTAAGCCTCTGGCTGGTCCACTGGGCGGGCCCTAAGCCTCTGGCTGGTCCACTGGGCGGGCCCTAAGCCTCTGGCTGGTCCACTGTGCGGGCCCTAAGCCTCTGGCTGGTCCACTGGGCGGGCCCTAAGCCTCTGGCTGGCCCACTGCGCGGGCCCTAAGCCTCTGGCTGGTCCACTGGGCGGGCCCTAAGCCTCTGGCTGGCCCACTGTGCGGGCCCTAAGCCTCTGGCTGGTCCACTGGGCGGGCCCTAAGCCTCTGGCTGGTCCACTGGGCGGGCCCTAAGCCTCTGGCTGGCCCACTGCGCGGGCCCTAAGCCTCTGGCTGGCCCACTGCGCGGGCCCTAAGCCTCTGGCTGGCCCACTGTGCGGGCCCTAAGCCTCTGGCTGGTCCACTGTGCGGGCCCTAAGCCTCTGGCTGGTCCACTGTGCGGGCCCTAAGCCTCTGGCTGGCCCACTGGGCGGGCCCTAAGCCTCTGGCTGGTCCACTGCGCGGGCCCTAAGCCTCTGGCTGGTCCACTGTGCGGCCCCTAAGCCTCTGGCTGGCCCACCGGGCGGGCCCTAAGCCTCTGGCTGGTCCACTGTGCGGGCCCTAAGCCTCTGGCTGGCCCACTGGGCGGGCCCTAAGCCTCTGGCTGGTCCACTGTGCGGGCCCTAAGCCTCTGGCTGGCCCACTGGGCGGGCCCTAAGCCTCTGGCTGGTCCACTGCGCGGGCCCTAAGCCTCTGGCTGGTCCACTGTGCGGGCCCTAAGCCTCTGGCTGGTCCACTGTGCGGGCCCTAAGCCTCTGGCTGGTCCACTGCGCGGGCCCTAAGCCTCTGGCTGGTCCACTGGGCGGGCCCTAAGCCTCTGGCTGGTCCACTGGGCGGGCCCTAAGCCTCTGGCTGGCCCACTGGGCGGGCCCTAAGCCTCTGGCTGGCCCACTGGGCGGGCCCTAAGCCTCTGGCTGGCCCACTGCGCGGGCCCTAAGCCTCTGGCTGGCCCACTGGGCGGGCCCTAAGCCTCTGGCTGGCCCACTGCGCGGGCCCTAAGCCTCTGGCTGGCCCACTGCGCGGGCCCTAAGCCTCTGGCTGGTCCACTGGGCGGGCCCTAAGCCTCTGGCTGGCCCACTTAGTGTTGCTTGTTTCTGTTTTACTTGGGCGGAGTGTGAGTATTTATGACTCGTATGGTCGTTTCAGTAAGATTTTGTCCCATATGTTTAACAACTTCTGCTCTGTTGAATCTGAGTTGAAATCTTAATGGGTTGGTAAGATCACATGAAAAATTATAAACAACAAATTAGGATCGTGGACTCAGAAATAATAATTGAGAAGGGAATTGGTTAAACACCATAAAATAATTTCATTCGATAAATGACACAAAAATAATGAAATGCAATCCTATCGTAATGTTCCTAAACCTTGAGGCAATGAAATGATTTACTATAATATCTTGTACCAACTGGGGAGCCGGTCGGCCGAGCGGACAGCACGCTGGACTTGTGATCCAGTGGTCCTGGGTTCGATCCCAGGCGCCGGCGAGAAACAATGGGCAGAGTTTCTTTCACCCTATGCCCCTGTTACCTAGCAGTAAAATAGGTACCTAGGTGTTAGTCAGCTGTCACGGGCTGCATCCTGGGGGTGGAGGCCTGGTCGAGGACCGGGCCGCGGGGACACTAAAAAAAAAGCCCTGAAATCATCTCAAGATAACCTCATGATAACTCAATACAGAACTCTACCGTTCTATGATGACCGGACTACACACACTAGAAGGTGAAGGGACGACGACGTTTCGGTCCGTCCTGGACCATTCTCAAGTCGATTCTACCGTTCTATCTCCCAGCCAGAATGTTAAGGTCTCTTCTTCTGGAGTCATGTTCACTACAGACCTCAACAAAGCCACACTGCTGACTGCCCTGACCTAGGTCGCCTGCCTAGCATGCAAGCTAGGAAGCCGGTCTACAAAGTTGCCATCCATCAATAATTATCAAAGTTAATTTGATAATTATCAATAATTATTATAATTATCAATAATTATTATAATTATCAATAATTATTATAATTATCAATAATTATTATAATTATCAATAATTATTATAATTATCAATAATTATTATAATTATCAATAATTATTATAATTATCAATAATTATTATAATTATCAATAATTATTATAATTATCAATAATTATAATTATCAATATATTAATTATCAAAGCTAACTCATATGCACATGGCCGATTAAAAGGACTGAATCTTTATTCTCCAATGATGTTAAATTACATAGATACTTGAACAAGGTTAATTATTAAATGTAATATTGAATAGTAACAAGGATTTCTCTAAATTAAGGAAATAAACAAAAGGAAGATAAATAATCACATAATCACACCTGCTCTACTCCTTGGAAGGATTACCAGTCAAGCTCTTTTGCTAGACTCAGGTGAAACGCTGCACTCTCACAGCAGCTACTGAGCGGGCGGGTAATGGCGCATCTATAACAATCTATATAAATCTGGGTAATGGCGCATCTATAACAATCTATATAAATCTGGGTAATGGCGCATCTATAACCAGGAAGCGCAGGAGCTGCTTCCTGGTTGTAGGTTGTGGGTAATGCTGAATGGCTTGAGTGTGAATTTTTTAATAGCTCTTTCTCTTTCATAAGTATACATAACTATTAACAGTTAAATTGATTCAATCTGAACTTACCCTAAGGAAATAATAAAAATATTATGGAGATTGAGTAACGTGACTTCGGGTTGTTGTTGTTGTTAAAGATTCGCTACTAGGTACAAACAGCTCCAAGCAGCACAGGCTATGGTGAGCCCGTAGGTACTTGTAAGTGATTTCGGGTCACTTACAGAACACATTTGTTGTTATAGATTCAGCTACTCGGAACAAGTTCCAAGTAGCACGGGCTATGGTGAGCCCGTAACTTACCTGGCACAGGAGCGGGGCAAGAAGCACGGGCTATGGTTAGCCTCGTGTACAGAACACAGTTGTTGTTGTTGTTAAAAATTCGCTACCTGGAACAAAAAGTTCTAAGTAGCACGGGCTATGGTGAGCCCGTAGTGGATGATACACATACAGAACACAGAATAACACAGTATTATATACTGAGACCAAAAATTATTTCAAAACACTGTATATTTATTTATGTAATTTTTTTTAATTTTTATTAATTTCATGCATTTTTTAATATTTGCTTTATTTAATTCTAAAATTTAAATTATATCATAAGACATTATAAATATATATATATATATATATATATATATATATATATGTATTACTATACCATTGTATATACATGATGAGAAGTGTTCTCCGCTAATTGGTATATACAAATTAGAGTACATTACCCTGGACTGCTCAGGTCTCAAGTATCTTTACTAGTTGTTCACTAAGCTAGTAGAGTGGGCTTCGTTCTTGACTCGCAATCTGCGATCCCGGGTTTAATTCCCGGGCAGGACAAAAATAGTTGAGCACATTTTCTTTCACCAAATGCCGCTGTTCACCTAGCAGAAAAAGGGTACACGGGAGTTAGACATCCGTTATGGGGTAGCATTCTCGGGATAGTTCCACCTTGGGGTGAGGGACCTCTATACAAGCCTGGAGTATATTTATACATACATACATACGCAGGCTTCCTGTCCTCGGCCAAATTAATTATTTACGAATATCCTTCAACATTCTGGTAGTCTATCACGCTTCAGTGAACTAGTTGACTATTCTACAGGGGGAGTATTTCATTGTTTAGGGTAATTTAAGAATATTTTCGTTCCACACATCGTTCCAGACTAGAGCACAATCTCAGTGTGTATACACCGAGGAGCATGGTACACCTTCGCTGTGTATATCACAAGAAAACTTGTGGACGAGTATTAGTTTTGCTTCAGATCTATCAACCAACGAAGGGTTGGTTGGACAACTTAACATTCCTACTGACCAACCAGCAAGTGTACAATAGTCCTGAACGTAGTTCAGAACTACAATGTAAATTCTTGGTGTATATACTGTACACCCAGAAGTGAAGTTACCTTTATGTACATAATTCCCGTTGTATGTGTTAAAAAAATATATATAATTCTTTTCAGAAAACGGAGAAATAGGTGTGTTTACCAACATGGAGTTACCAGGTGGTGAATATTGAGCTAAGTACAGCTTTCCTGTCTTACCTTCTGTGCTTTCCTCTCCTGAGGTTTGTTTACTGCAAGTCGCAGGATGAGTTGTGGAAGAGCTGACGTGTCTACGTGAGTGTGGTGATGATTCGTTTAGGAAGAGACCCGGAGTGTGAAGACCTGGAGGTGTCTTGGAAGAGACCCGGAGTATGAAGACCTGGAGGTGTCTTGGAAGAGAAACGGATTGTGACCCGGATTGTGAATTTAAGCTGAAGCTGTCAGGTAAGCGAACAGGATAGTGAGGAGGGGTGAAATCTTGGTCTTAACTGGAGGCAAGACAAGGAAGGGTGGGGCCCCGAGTGCATACGTGTATTCTTGTCGGGCAAGCAAAGTCAAAATATGGAATTGAAGTTAGAATCCTCAGGCTAGGCTCGTCCAGACGGTGGCCAACCACGAACCCCAATTCATCAGCTTTAACGTAGTGCGTATTGAAAATAGGTGTTTCCTCAAATATATTTAATATTACGATATACTAGTATGTTACGTATAATTAGACGTATGTTAGGGGATGTGCTTAGGTCTGTTGGCAATTTTTTGTATTTGCAATACGTGGGTGTATGGTTTAGTGAGGCGCAATTCGAACGTAGAAAGTGAAGCAGTGTATTAGACAAATCCGAACGTCATCAGCAATCATGTTTAAAGCGTTTCCATTCATAAACAGAGTATTTGTAAGTTGGATTAACGAGCATTTGGCAATTGTTCATGAGGACGGGCTGCAATAATTTGAATTTGTAATAATGTAAAGTGAAGCATTTATAGAAGTGCGATTCGAACAAAGCAAAGCTCTCTTCGGAACAAGATCGACGTGATTATGGCAATTACACCTGCAAATCACTATTGTTCAGAGCGAGAGAGTCTCGGCACGAAGTTCCAGGAAATTTCCGAATGTAGTTTTGCAATTGCGAATCTTGTGGGCAGGAAAATAGCCTTAATGGGCCATTCGTGGGAAAGGTTTACAGTGTACTTTTAATGGAATATAATTGATCGGATCACGAGTCGCTCAGATTAAATCTAAATGAGACGAAAAGTATGCCCAGCGATATTTACCTGCTCGAAGTCCATTCATATCTGCCCAACATACTGTTTGGAATGTTATGCAAAGGACGGGGATTGTTCACACCAGTGGTCTGGATCGACGTTAAGGCAGGCGCTCAAAATAGGGGTGTTGTTCGTGATTCGGGCAAGATTGATTGATTGATGAAGATTAAGCCACCCAAAGGGTGGCACGGGCATGAATAGCCCGTAAGTGGTGGCCCTTTTGAGCCATGACCAGTATCATTAGCTGATACTGGAGATCTGTGGAGGTGCGACTGCACCCTACGTGACGGGAGATGTCTCCCGTGGTTCGGGCAAGGTGGTGGAGCTCTCGATAGTGGTTTAGTCATGGTTCAAACGGTGATGGTGCTCACAATATGGGATGATGGTTGTTGTTCTTGCAGTAGGGGGTACTGTGGGTTGTGGTTCTCGAAATAAGGTTTTGGAGGGGGGAGCCCTAGTTGCAGTAGTGACCCCAAAAATCTTGTGGGTTACGGTTTTCGCATTGTTGTTGTTGTTATAGATTCAACTACTCAGAACAAGTTCCAAGTAGCACGGGCTATGGTGAACCCGTAGTGGACTTACCTGGCACAGGAGCGGAGCAAGTAGCACGGGCTATGGTGAGCCCGTAGTGGACTTACCTGGCACAGGAGCGGAGCAAGTAGCACGGGCTATGGTGAACCGTAGTGGAATTACCTGGCACAGGAGGGGGCAAGTAGCACGGGCTATGGTGAGCCCGTAGTGGACTTACCTGGCACAGGAGCGGGGCAAGTAGCACGGGCTATGGTGAGCCCGTAGTGGACTTACCTGGCACAGGAGCGGGGCAAGTAGCACGGGCTATGGTGAGCCCGTAGTGGACTTACCTGGCACAGGAGCGGGGCAAGTAGCACGGGCTATGGTGAGCCCGTAGTGGACTTACCTGGCACAGGAGCGGGGCAAGTAGCACGGGCTATGGTGAGCCCGTAGTGGACTTACCTGGCACAGGAGCGGGGCAAGTAGCACGGGCTATGGTGAGCCCGTAGTGGACTTACCTGGCACAGGAGCGGGGCAAGTAGCACGGGCTATGGTGAGCCCGTAGTGGACTTACCTGGCACAGGAGCGAGGCAAGTAGCACGGGCTATGGTGAGCCCGTAGTGGACTTACCTGGCACAGGAGCGGGGCAAGTAGCACGGGCTATGGTGAGCCCGTAGTGGACTTACCTGGCACAGGAGCGGGGCAAGTAGCACGGGCTATGGTGAGCCCGTAGTGGACTTACCTGGCACAGGAGCGGGGCAAGTAGCACGGGCTATGGTGAGCCCGTAGTGGACTTACCTGGCACAGGAGCGGGGCAAGTAGCACGGCTATGGTGAGCCCGTAGTGGACTAACCTGGCACAGGAGCGGGGCAAGTAGCACGGGCTATGGTGAGCCCGTAGTGGACTTACCTGGCACAGGAGCGAGGCAAGTAGCACGGTCTATGGTGAGCCCGTAGTGGACTTACCTGGCACAGGAGCGGGGCAAGTAGCACGGTCTATGGTGAGCCCGTAGTGGACTTACCTGGCACAGGAGCGGGGCAAGTAGCACGGTCTATGGTGAGCCCGTAGTGGACTTACCTGGCACAGGAGCGGGGCAAGTAGCACGGGCTATGGTGAGCCCGTAGTGGACTTACCTGGCACAGGAACGGTGCTGTGTCATAATTTTCTCGCAGGAAGGGGGACTTCTGTGTATCGGTACTTCCACCATAGTATTCTCATCTGCGCTGGTAGTCAATAAATTTGAATCTGACCTATTTTTTTAGGTTATAATAAGCCTTTGACGTTCGACTATAGTCATAATTTCTTTAATATACCAGCTGTTGTCTTATATGTGACTTTATCGGTGCGAGTTGATCTTCTATCTCAACTATAACCTTAGGTTTGATAATATCTATTCCAACTGTGTGATCTGTTATCAGCAGGTGTACTTTTGTGTATTATTCGTACTAATAATTTCTGTAGTTAATTGTATACATACTTTTGTATATAATACTGTAATAGTATTCATCCCGACTATTGCCTTGTCTATAACAATTGTGACCTTATCTATACAAACTAGGCTTTAGAAAAATTGTACACAAAAAAATTGGGTTTAGGCTATTTTTAACGTTTCAAAGGTATATGAGCTGTACAGAATAGGTACTAGGCTATTTGCAACGTGTCAAAGATACCTTTATTGAACAACAAGAAATCCTTAGGAATAATTTTGCATTCGTGTATGACATCAGGAGGGATTAAACACTTAGTTATCCAGCAAAAGGGTTTACGCAAGTGATTAGCTCGTTCCCGTATAATTCCCCCTTAACTATTTACCAGTCGTCTTGTGTGTATCGATTGTTAATTCCTCAATCAGGAATTAATTCCTTACAGGTTAACGACCTGTAAGAAACGAGACCTCTTTATACCAATCATGTCTAAATGATAAAATGGATGTGAAGCCCAATTTAGTAGGCCCGTGGGGTTCGCAAGAGTTTTGGGATTGACAAAAAAAAATGGTTATGATTAAGGTACTGTATGCTAGGTCGTTCCTAAACTGAGTCACATCCCAATACGAATAGGTACAGGAATATCTTGTATTTACATTAAATTTCCTTGGAGGTATAGCGAAAAAAAAAACTAATTTGACGCTTACTTGGGCAAATCAGACGGTTTTGCATAAACAAATAAAAGGACTTTTAAGAAAAAACTATTTAAGATTTTTTTAAACGAGTTTATCTTATTTTGTATAAATAATGATTTTATTCGAAGCTTTTTAGTAATAGTTTAATTTTAACACCCCATATATTGCTTTACACAGAAGCAACAGCCTTGTAAAGCCACAGCCTTGCAAAGCTATAGCCTTACAAAGCTACAGCCTTGCAAAGCTACAGCCTTGCAAAGCCACAGCTTTGCAAAGCTACAGCCTTGCAAAGCTACAGCTTTGCAAAGCTACAGCCTTGCAAAGCTACAGCCTTCCAAAGCTACAACCTTACAAAGCCACAGCTTTGCAAAGCCACAGCCTTGCAAAGCCAGAGCCTAGTAAAGCAGAATTTACTTGAACGCGTAAGTATTCCGAAGCCATAAATGTGCCATAAATGTGTCTACACAGGGAACGCTAATTTTGCATCACCCTGACCTTATTCCGTTTGATTGTATAGGTCAGCTGGGCGCGTAGTTCACGGCCCTTAACCTTTCTCGCATCAAAACCCAAAGTTCAAAAATGCAAGCTGTAAACAGTTACCTGTTTGCTCTAGGCAGCGTGTTCCCTTGTGGTCGGGAGCTTATTTGGCGAAGGTGGCCGATTTGTAGCTAGTACCAGCTAACAAGCTTGTCCCTTACCTCTGTACGTTGCTTAAATGTCAGAGTGCAACTTTATGTTCAGGCTTTATGATGTTTGAAGTTTTAAGCCCGATAATTTAGTTTGAAGCCTGATAATTTACTTTGAAGCCTGATGTTATAGTTTGAAGCCTGATCTTATAGTTTGAAGTCTGATCTTATAGTTTGAAGCTTGATAATTTACTTTGAAGCCTGATCTTATAGTTTGAAGCCTGATCTTATAGTTTGAAGCCTGATATTTACTTTGAAGCCTGATGTTATAGTTTGAAGCCTGATGTTATAGTTTGAAGCCTGATGTTATAGTTTGAAGCCTGATGTTATAGTTTGAAGCCTGATCTTATAGCTTGAAGTCTGATCTTATAGTTTGAAGCCTCGTCCAAGTATTGCGGCCGTTTGCCAAAAGTACACACCTTAAATATTTTTGAACAATGAAATTTAAAAAAGCATTTTGCTTTAATTTCATAACCCAGGCTCCTAAAATTATAGTATTGACAGCACCAATTTGGTCGACGGTGCCAAAATGTACTGTTGGACCCCACCAGAAAAGTTGGTTATGTACAGTCTGTGCAGGAATGTCATGACCATTCCTATAGCCTCTACAGTATTGCCACGGCCATTATTGCCTTCACTCTGATCAGAATTGGATTTCACCTTTGTAAACATACATTACTGACACTATGTAAAAAAGACACCTCAAATACTGTTTATGTAGGATACGTAAATCTGTGTATCTATGTTTGTAGGTTAAATTAGCATTTTAAAAGCACAACAATCACCTTCTGTGATTGATTGTTCAATAAATCACTGAACTATATATTTAACAGATCTCTAACCCTGTCCATGGAGGTCAAAAGAAAATTATATATATGCTGGTTAGCATTGTAAATGTGTGGGCCACGTCTTTGGTAGAAAAAAAAACTGCCTTCGCTACCTTGTGTATGATTGATAAAGATTAAGCCACCCAAGAGATGGCACGGGCATGAATAGCCCGAAATACCTTGTGTAGTCCCTACAACACTCTCACTGTCTGATCAAATGTACAGGAGCTGTGATGTGGCTTCTTAGCTATGCCAAAAAAATCCACAGGAAAATCTCCTTTCTCATTGATAGATCAGGATTATGTGATCTATCGATGATTTCGATCTCTCTCTTATGACCTTTGACCCTTACTCGTCCTGTGGGACTCTCTTCTCTCTCACCACCTTTCTCTTTATGTGAGTACATATATATTTTGGATTATTTTTATTGGCAGATTTGGATTTTATAATTTATTTTTTTTTGTTGGCGGAATTCCAATCTTTTGTGGAATTTGATTTTTTGTGCAAATTGAATTTTGTTTTTTGTTGGCGGAATTTTATTTTTGTTTATTTTGGCAGAATTTATTTTTTTTCTTTTTGGCGGAATTGGAATTTTGTTGTTGTTGCGGAATACTTGCTGACAGAGGCACGACGCTCCTCTATATGCATGGTGGTGTGTAAAGTGGCTTATGGCGGCCCAGCCTACTCGTCTGCCTCTCCTTCCACTCTCGGTCTCTACTGCACCATACTGGGTTAGGCCTCGGCTCTGGTGCCTCTCGTGCCCAGCCCTCAGCCTCTACGGGCAAGCCGACGTCCTCTCTCTACAGTAGAGGCCTTACCTCCGTATTTTCCAGCACATGTCCTGGGGTTCAGGTATCAAAAAATTATATATATATATATATATATACTATGCCTTGTTAAAGACAAATAAGGCATTGCTGAAAGAATTTGACTTACAGAAAAATATTCCTGGGCACATACAGTCATAAACAGAGTGGGGGAAGAAGTGTAACTATAGAGGTTCAAGATGATCAGCCTTATGTAAATGTAATTTTTTTGCAATGATTTTATTTTATCGAAATAGTTATGTGCGTATATATATATATATATATATATATATATATTATATATATATATAATATATATATAATATATATATATATATTATGACTTAGTGGATGTCCTGGATGCTGATTGCTCACATTTGGCAATCTCATTTGAACTAATTTTTATAGAATGCCATTTGAGGTAATTCAATAATGCAAGACGTGAACGCTTGGGGAATCCAATCGTATTTGTTATTTTTGACCAAATTGTTGTTGTAGGTGCTATCATTTTAGGAGGATGACCTGAACTTATGTAATATAGTTTTGTTCCTATTTGTCTTTAGGTTAGATTAAAGGGGTTGGGCTCCATTGACAGTTATTTGCGTCCATTTCATACCAGTGTAAGCTCGGCCAAGCTGCGGCCGACCTCAGACACAATTGTAATTTTAACATAATGTGTAATCAAATCATTTTTGTCTAGTATAAAAATTAGTATTAATATATTTTGTCGGAACCCGTCCTCGACTCAAGTCCATTCCATTCAGCGGTCGACCCCAAAGACGCATTCATAAATTTTTACATGCTGTTCATTCAAAAAGGAAATTATCTCAAATATAAATTATTATTATAATATATTAGCATATTATGCATATACAGGCATAGGTTAGGTTAAATTAAGTGCTTAGATTCTGTTGGCGATTATTTGTATTTGTAGTACGTGGGTGAAGCATTTACAGCGTTGTGGTTCGAACAAAAGTCGTCAGTGAACAGCCCATCCTCCAAACAAAGACCCAAAAGTGATTCCATCCACCCGCCAACCCCGCTGTTATGAATGAAAAACTGTTTACACACGACTCACAACTGATGACGTTCGAACACTTCCGGAACAAGTGCTTCACTGACGAGTTCTGTTCGAACCACAACGTTGTAAATGCTTCACCCACGTACTACAAATACAAATAATCGCCAACAGAACCTAAACACTAACCTAACCAATGCCTAAATATGCACAATGTGTTAAAATATAAACAATATTAATTTACATTGAGAAAATTCCCGTTTGAATGAACAGCATGTTAAAATTTATGAATGCGTCTTTGGGGTCGACCGCTGGATGGAATGGACTTGGTCTGAAGACGGGCTGCTTCAGGCCGTCTCTCCCTAAGATTCATTCATCAATTTAAATACAATGTGTATTAAAATTAGGTTTTTATATAACTATTAATATATATTTGATGTCTGTCAGCCAGGGGGTGGTGATGGGGAACGAGCTTCCATGACCTATACAAAGGTCCTTTACGGCGTGGGTCTCCAATAGCCTCTGACAACCAAGTCCAACTCCTGGCCTGCACGGGTGGCTTAGTATCTAAGTCCGGCGGAACTGCTTTTACTGGACACGGGAGACATCTCCTGTCCACGAGGCTAACCATAGCCCGTGCTTCTTGCACAGCTCCTGTGCCAGGTAAGTTACGGGCTCACCATAGCCCGTGCTACTTGGAACTTGTTCCGAGCAGCTGAATTTATAACAACAACAACAACAGACCACACACTAGAAGGTGAAGAGACGACGACGTTTCGGTCCGTCCTGGACCATTCTCAAGTCAACTGAATCGATCCAGGACGGACCGAAACGTCGTCGTCTCTTCACCTTCTAGTGTGTGGTCTGTTGTTGTTGTTGTTATAAATTCAGCTGCTCGGAACAAGTTCCAAGTAGCACGGGCTATGGTGAGCCCGTAACTTACCTGGCACAGGAGCTGTGCAAGAAGCACGGGCTATGGTTAGCCTCGTGGACAGGAGATGTCTCCCGTGTCCAGTAAAAGCAGTTCCGCCGGACTTAGATACTAAGCCACCCGTGCAGGCCAGGAGTTGGACTTGGTTGTCAGAGGCTATTGGAGACCCACGCCGTAAAGGACCTTTGTATAGGTCATGGAAGCTCGTTCCCCATCACCACCCCCTGGCTGACAGACATCAAATATATATTAATAGTTATATAAAAACCTAATTTTAATACACATTGTATTTAAATTGATGAATGAATCTTAGGGAGAGACGGCCTGAAGCAGCCCGTCTTCAGACCAAGTCCATTCCATCCAGCGGTCGACCCCAAAGACGCATTCATAAATTTTAACATGCTGTTCATTCAAAACGGGAATTTTCTCAAATGTAAATTAATATTGTTATATTTTAACACATTGTGCATATTTAGGCATTGGTTAGGTTAGGTGTTTAGGTTCTGTTGGCGATTATTTGTATTTGTAGTACGTGGGTGAAGCATTTACAACGTTGTGGTTCGAACAGAACTCGTCAGTGAAGCACTTGTTCCGGAAGTGTTCGAACGTCATCAGTTGTGAGTCGTGTGTAAACAGTTTTTCATTCATAAACAGCGGGGTTGGCGGGTGGATGGAATCACTTTTGGGGTCTTTGTTTGGAGGATGGGCTGTTCACTGACGACTTTTGTTCGAACCACAACGCTGTAAATGCTTCACCCACGTACTACAAATACAAATAATCGCCAACAGAACCTAAACACCTAACCTAACCAATGCCTAAATATGCACAATGTGTTAAAATATAACAATATTAATTTACATTTGAGAAAATTCCCGTTTTGAATGAACAGCATGTTAAAATTTATGAATGCGTCTTTGGGGTCGACCGCTGGATGGAATGGACTTGGTCTGAAGACGGGCTGCTTCAGGCCGTCTCTCCCTAAGATTCATTCATCAATTTAAATACAATGTGTATTAAAATTAGGTTTTTATATAACTATTAATATATATTTGATGTCTGTCAGCCAGGGGGTGGTGATGGGGAACGAGCTTCCATGACCTATACAAAGGTCCTTTACGGCGTGGGTCTCCAATAGCCTCTGACAACCAAGTCCAACTCCTGGCCTGCACGGGTGGCTTAGTATCTAAGTCCGGCGGAACTGCTTTTACTGGACACGGGAGACATCTCCTGTCCACGAGGCTAACCATAGCCCGTGCTTCTTGCACAGCTCCTGTGCCAGGTAAGTTACGGGCTCACCATAGCCCGTGCTACTTGGAACTTGTTCCGAGTAGCTGAATCTATAACAACAACAAACATGCTTTTACTGACAGGAGAAGGGGCGAAGGCGTGCCTCTGGCGCCTTAAAACCAGCTGCTCCGGGTAGATGGGACTCAACAGCTTGGGAAAGCAGATCATCTAGGGGGAAGGAAAACCCTGATTTCAAACCTCCGCTGCCTTACGGCCATACCCACTTTTGGGGAAAAGCTTCAGGAGTCAACCTCGATGAAAAATCCGAAGTTGGAGCCCCTAAGGCAGTTCGTTGTTGACTTCAACCTCGTTCTGGCAGCTCCTGCGACTGTCCTGGAACCAAGCGTATTGGTTTGTCTTTCAATTGGAAAACTTCAGCAACGCGCAGAGGGGGGGGGGGGGAACTGCTGCATGGGTAACAGCTTCTCCTCCATATCGACCTACACAGGCCTTGCGCCCTGGAGAGGACACTCCAGCCTCGCCTCACAGCGTCGAACCAACACGGGAAGCGAAAGTCTAACGGTTTTAAGTCTTCTGCTCGATTCCGGTACAAAGAGGTGCAAGAGGGACCTGAAAGCCACGGACGTCGACCTTGCCACGTGGGAGACACTGGCCGCAGACCGTTCAGCCTGGAGGCAGTCTGTTCAAAGAGGTCTCTCCAAGTTCGAGGAGTCACTTGCTAAGCAATCGGAGGCAAAGAGACAGAGAAGGAAAGCCGGTAGCCAGGAAGACAGACCAGAATCAGACTTCGTTTGTGCTCGGTGTTGGATGGACTGCCACTCTCGGACTGGCCTCATCAAGCCAATCATCAGGAGGACAGGGCTTGCCCCTTGGTGACAGACCGGGCCGCGGGGACCCTAAGCCCCGAAATCATCTCAAGATAACCTCAAGATCAGTCACACCAGACGCTGCACCAGGACTAACAACCAGACCACAACTCCCTAGTCTCCCGAGACTGAGGGATGCCCACTACTAAGAATGGGAACGTAAGAAAGAGAGGAGAAAGAAAAAGATAAAAAAAGGATGAGTAGGCTTATGTTGGCTTATTATCTCTCATCATCTTTCACAGTACATTCTCCTTTAAGCAGGCGATGAGTCACGATAACGTGGCTAAAGTATGTTGACCAGACCACACACTAGAAGGTGAAGAGACGACGACGTTTCGGTCCGTCCTGGATCGATTCAGTTGACTTGAGAATGGTCCAGGACGGACCGAAACGTCGTCGTCTCTTCACCTTCTAGTGTGTGGTCTGTTGTTGTTGTTGTTATAAATTCAGCTGCTCGGAACAAGTTCCAAGTAGCACGGGCTATGGTGAGCCCGTAACTTACCTGGCACAGGAGCTGGGCAAGAAGCACGGGCTATGGTGAGCCCGTAACTTACCTGGCACAGGAGCTGGGCAAGAAGCACGGGCTATGGTGAGCCCGTAACTTACCTGGCACAGGAGCTGGGCAAGAAGCACGGGCTATGGTGAGCCCGTAACTTACCTGGCACAGGAGCCGGGCAAGAAGCACGGGCTATGGTGAGCCTCGTGGACAGGAGATGTCTCCCGTGGTGTGGTCTGGTCAACATTCTCCTTTATGTACTGTGAAAGGGAAGTGTCAACAGCAACAGAGTCAGGACTAAGGTTCATGTTGGGTTATCTTGAGATGATTTCGGGGCTTAGCGTCCCCGCGGCCCGGTCCTCGACCAGGCCTCCTTTTGGTTACACACCCTCCAGGAAGCATCCCGTAGCAGCTGTCTAACTCCCAGGTACCTATTTACTGCTAGGCGAACAGGAGCATCAGGGTGAAAGAAACTCTGCTCATTTGTTTCCGCCTCCACCGGGGATCGAACCCGGAACCTCAGGACTACGAATCAGGCCCCAAGGTTGGGATAGGCTGTGTAATCAGAGCCGATTGGACAAGACGGCGTCTGTGAAGATTAGAGACAGGAAAGATTATTTTAGAAGACCAATCGGATGATTAGAATCCTTAACATGACAGAAGCTTGCACGGGGCTTGGTCAACCTAGTCATTCCTGAACGTTTGCTCAGATTTGTCGAATGGAGGGGGAGGGGGAATACTCCCCCCCCCCAACCTCATGGGGCAAAGCTGGGCAAACGACGTTCATGAATGAATCATCATTGATCATTGATCGAACGTTAATTCTATAAGAGTTAGATTAAAATGCGTATTAGTTATGCGTCCAGTACCTGGCAAGTTCAAGACAGCCTGGTCCGCCGTGGTGGCGCGGCCAGGCAGGCTGGCAGGCAGGCTGAGTGATAGATAAAGTAGGTCGCCTCGGTTAGGCTGTCAGTGCGTTCTCGATGATAAAATTAATCACCTCATTCACCGTCGGAACGATTTTTTTGTTCAGGGGGGATTATCTATTAGGAGAGCGATAGAGGGCTTGGTGGATGAAGTGTGTGGAGAAATGCCTTCACCAGAGGGGCACAGAGAGCATAATATCATTTCGTCTGGTTCAAGGGTCAGAGGTTAATAGTAGTTTGTGGAAGTAATCCGGTTTACAGGTTATCCATGTCAGTTGGGCTGCATCTTGTGACTCGTTATGGGGGCATTTAAACGAAGTCAATTACATTACTTACGCAATGGCATTAATACAGCTAGATATTTATAAACATTATTTCGTGGAATTCAACAAAAGATTGAGAGTAGAGTATTTTCGTGTTTATTTAGTTGTTTATTAATGTAATGATTTAAATGCAATTTAATTATTTAACAATTAATGAAATTCACCCTAGCTCATATATAATGGCAAGATTTATCATTCCATAAAAAAATTACAAAAATATATATTTCAGGAAAACGGCTTGTTAGGCAAATTGAGCCTTGCATACTAAGCCAAGTAGTGCGTTCTGGCTAT